>JBCJKH010035553.1:15488-43561 GCA_039877255.1 Loriculus beryllinus
CTCTCCATTTTGCCATTATTTCTGCTGCTGAATGGCTTCCAAAGATGCCCATGCGACTCGTATGATTATCTGTTCCTGGTTTGTATACAACTTAAGGTTATTTCTCTATATACATGGGTTCATCTGCAGCTTTTTGATTCTGAGTGATTTTTTCCCAACATTTTTTCACCTCTTCAACCGTAGAATGTCAGCCTTACTCTGGTAAGACCCCTATACATGCTTTTGTCACCTCTGCAAAAGCATTGTAGATCTTTTCCTCAAAACGTTCCCACCTGAGAGCTCCTCAAAGCTCAGTTCTACTACTTCCCTTTTTATAAATGCAGATGTGTGACTAGTTCCACTACTACCCTTTTCTTATGTACCTCCATCTGACTAAAAGTCACCTTCCTGTTTTAAAAATCTCCAGTGAACCTGAAGTATCATAATTTTCTTTTGATATTCTTCCCATCCCTTTTCCCATATTAATGCAAGTAATGGTGACAGCAAACTGCTGGAACTGACAAATGGATGGTCTTTGTAGATCTTTTTTTTATTTGGAATAACAACATGCCCCTCCGTCCCAGCAGTTGCCATTCTAACCTTAGTCCTCAGCTAAAGACAAAGTCCTTCCAACTTTTTGGTAACGTTTTTTCCTCAACTTGTATGTTCTTTGGAATGCATTTGTTTTTACTCAAATAATTTGGGATAGACTTTTAAATTCATTCATTTATTGACAAAACAAAGGTAAGTACAAATGCAGTTTGAAAACTGCTCTCAAAAAAAATGCACTCTGAAAACACAATTTCCATCTCTTTATGCTGAACGGATTGCTTAGTTTATTAGTGTAAATCACAAAGGGCTTTAAAGAATGAGTAATTTTAAATCTCTTAGGTAGTGTTCCAAAAATCTGTCACAAAAGAATGATCACACCAGGAAGAGTCTCTAAATATTATTTTTAGTAGGTTGAAATCTCAGTATATTCACAGATACTAATATTCACTAAGTACAGTTTTTGTTTCACAGATTTTACCAAAGTAGCCACTCAGTAACAGTAACAAAACTCCAAAAGCTGTGATATTGAATAATTTAGCTATTATGAAGTAATAGTGTTACTTGATTAATACTAATGAACTCATTTCTTCCCCTTTAGGAATTATTTGGTAGATTTGTCTTCATTATATCTTTTTCTTTCCTGGCAAAGATATTATAAAATGTATGAACCAAATGACTTTTTTAGTAAAAAATAAATTGAAGGAACAAACACATCCTTATTTTGGATGTTGTGACTGGGAAGAAAGTTGAGTATATAGAGATGGAAAACTAAATTAGTTCTGCTTGTAAATTATATTCTTAGGTCTTTTCCAGCAGTGACTTCTTGGTTTTGCAGCAAATGCCGCTAATATTTTCCAATTCAGAGTTCTCCCTTGCTGTGAGCCTTCTTGCTATGAGGCCACCTGGGATCAAAGCTACTTTCCCCCTCCTGTGGTCTGAACTAACTCCATTAACTCTAATTACAAACACTTCTGTTACACCAACCAGATTTTATGACTTCCAATGAGTGAGCCCCATAGAGCAGGAGAAACACCACATGGTACTACTGCCAGTTGCTTCTTCAACATTATTGCTTGCCATACATTAACCTCATATATGGTTAGCTCTGAACTAGAATCACTTCATTTTTTCACTTTGTGTAATCCAAAAGATACTTAAATGATTTCTTGAAGTATGTGATTCCAGAAATGAATGAACTTGGCCGAGGCAAAGGCTTTATAGGGTTTAATTTTTCATATGTACTGTGAGGCCCAGAAAGGGCTTATAGTGTTTACTGATGCCACTAACATTTTCTTAATGCACAAGGCCATAAAGTAAAAATGTGTCATTATATAATATAAAATACACAGACAAACATACATTGCTTGCTCTCTGTTAATTTTTCAAACTTTTCCTTGAGGGTTCAGTAACATGGAAGATGGAAATACCCAGTTTAATTTAACAAGGATTGCAGATGAAATTACAGAGGAGGCTGCAGATTTTACCTGAAGGAGTCTAAATAGTACAGTTCTGGATTTACACATTAACTGTCACGAGTGAAAATCACATTCCAGGGACTGCAGCAAAGACTGCCTAACACTTTCCCGAGATGCAGAACCAGACACCCATTATGGCTCAAAAAACCTTCTCAGCTCCTGGTACTCCAAGAACTAAAATGAATTTCTTATTAATTAAACAGTCTTGATACACTGCCTGTCCACAGCTGCCTATGGAAACTCTTGTCATAATTTCTCCATTACATTGTACTATAGTCCTTTTTCACTTTCAGGAGGCCCATTCACTCTCAGCCGCGTCCTCAATATATGCCACTTGTCTGTATTTGCCTAAAAGTCAATGGAAGTAGTCAGTGTCTTTTGGTCTAGCTTTACACCCAAGAAATCCTTGGGCCACTTTAAGTCTCTTCTGCTGGTATACAGGACCAGCTGGAGTGTGTCCCTCTGTGTCTGAGCACAGACTAAACTGTCCTTCGCCCCTGGAGAAGTTTCAGCTTTATCTCTGTGACAGCCAGTCATGTTCAAAAACTTCTGCTTTCTTCCCTGCTACCTTATAGAGAGATTTGCTTCTACATCTAAGAGCTTCCCTGTGTGGGCATGAGTGAGGGGGTCAGTGAAGGAAAATGGAAAGAATCACACTGATGATGAATTGAAAATAAAGCTGCGCAACAGAAAAATCCAAGAATTCCCCTTCAGACACCTAAAAGCTATACATTCAGTTTAAATTATCTAGGCTCCCCCCACAGCCAGTACAAAAATACAGGTCCTAGTGGGATAGATCATTTCATTCACCTTAGACATTTTATTTCAGACTGGGATAAACTATATATTGGAAGTGCCTCTTCAAAGCTGAAACTGAATTGTAGGTTATTATAGAAAGAACTGCTTTGTAATTTCTTGAAAGTATTCAACTATTCATTTTTTAAAAGGCTTTCCCCTCTCTTCCTTCTCCCTCCACCTTCCCCCTTGCCCCCCAGTTTCACCTAATAGGATTCCTGTTTTTCCATAATTTTACTTGTCAGGATAAGTCAATTTTTCTGTCTCTGGCTGCAGAACTCGTTTGCCTTAACACAAATGTTAAAACTTAGAATTGTCACTGACTCCAAAATTTCAAGATGGAAAATATTTGCTTTTTGTGCAAATATATATCTTGCAATATCATGGCTCACAAGAAAATAAATCATCATTGCTGCCATTTGTCTGAAAATTAGGAGGAAGATCTTTAGTCATAAGCAGCTAATACTGCTATCACGGCTGGAGGTGGATTTGAATAGTTATTTGTGAAAATAGGTGCCTAAATTCAGAATAATCACAATAACCTCTTAACTAACCAAAGCTGCAGCAAAGCACTTACACAGCTGAAGATGTGATCCAGCCCTGCTAACCCCTTAATTATGTGTCATATATGCTAGGGGAAAAAAAAAGAAGTAACCAGCTGAGGTTATTTTATCAATTAAGAGCCTCAGAAGCAATAAAATGTATTATCATTATTCTCTCAAAAAGCAAAAAATATCAAATAATATCAAAATAATATCAAAAAGCAAAAATATCCAAACTCACTTCTTAAATTTCATTTTAACTCTACTTTTAAATCTAAAGATGTGAAATGTTTCATCTTACTGTTATTTTCACTCTAGCAAATTCTGGCTTCAGAATTTTGGAGTTTATCTGAGAAAACTCAGTGTTAAACTTATGTCCAGATCCTAACCTGGCTTCCAGCCATACAGGAAAATAGAGAGTCATACACTGTCCCCTTATTCCCTAGGCATCTCAGGTTTAAGCTCAAGAGAAATAATTTCCAGAGAGTAACTACTTCCCATCTGTGTGCTTGCCAGGACTGAAACTGATGGGATAAATAATCCCATTCTCCCTTCCAGTTCTGTCCGAACACATCAACCAATGTATGCACATTGATTTAGCAAAAAGATGATGTTCAAAACACAGACCTGGTGTCATATATTTCTACATTAAAAGTAAACAGGTCTGCATCCAGCTCTGCTGTCAAGAAAATGTTCCAGAATGTGCTCACCTCAATTAGCATTTCAGGGTTTAAATTTTAGAATTAGGAATTTATTGCAATTCTTTTCCATCTTCAGATGTAGAGAGTTTTACACATTCTAATTTAAACAATTAAACCTGCAGTCAACTTTCAGCCTTTAATACTGCTGTCTATATTAGGTTAGATTGTGAAGGACATAATATCAACATGTAGGAACAGGGCAGCCAAGCTGATACTGACCAAATGTTCCTTCAGCCTGCCGTTCAGTTTTGGCCACAGCCAGGCATAGGCACCAAACAAAGGAGCCAGGGCAGATGGTTTTTTTTTTCTCCTGGATTATTCTCCAAGCTCCAGTAAATTGATTTACAGACATCCTGAGACAGAGATAGTAGTAAGCCTCATAAACTGCAAAGTCATTCCCTTCCATCAGCTTGTCCACTCCACTTTTTAATATGTGTAAACTTCTTGCAGCCTTCATGCCCCATGTCAATGAGTTCAACAGCTTCCCAGAGTGAGGAATCACTTTTTTGCCTGTATTTTGGACTTGCCAGCTGCTATGTAGTGACCACAAGCTCATAAAGTGGAGATGAAAAATAAAAATTGATCTCCCTTCACCCTCTCAATGGCATTCATGATTACATAGGCCTCTGTCATATTTGCACCTCAGCTAGTTCTCTCCATGTTGAAGAGCTTATTTAATCGTTCCTTGCACAGAAAGCATTGCTCACCTTTGGTGACCTTCTCTGAATTTGTCTAAGGGTCTTTCCCAGGGAGTACTTCAGAACACTAAAATTAATCCTTGCTCTGAAACACTCCCTGGTAGGAGCTTCTCCTTTTCTCCATTGACAACATAAAAGGCTTAAGGATAACAAGAGCCCCACTTATGCACCTGAGTTAAACACTGGGAAAGCTCTTCTATCCTGCTTTCATTTTAATAATTTTCTTGTTTGTAACAGTTAAAAATAATGCAATGGCCTGATTTGTTTAAATAAGAGAATAATTATCCTTGTCTTCTGTAAGAAATACATTACTAAGATAAAATTCTAATATGATATGTCTTTCATAAAGAAATAAAAGTATAAGACGAAAGTGTTTGCAGAACTTTTACACAGGGTTTTTCCATTACTAAGTTTGTCCACAGGCTGAATGACTTGTGAATTCCTTCCAATCTGAAGTGTGTGGTGGTTTCAGTTTATAATAACGGGGCCTTTTCCTAAGTCCTACTTACATGAAGCTTTCTGAGCATTTGCTATTCAGTTGCTGGAATAAAACCTATTTGTTTGATACAGCTGTAAGTAGGCAAAGTTGTTGACACTTTACTGAATTGTTTCCAGCTTTGATGTCATTTATTTTAATATATAGTAACACGGATGAAATCTGGAAAGATATTAGAAGTTAGAATAAGAATACATGAACGTTTCCCTTTTGTGGTTTATATCATATTTTTTGCTCAGCATGTTACATTCCCAGAAGTAATCTCAAAAATTGTCCAGAACGTTGAAGCATAGAAAAATGTGAAAAATAGCATATGCATGTAAAATTGCAGGCCTAATTCTGGAGGTGAGGCCTTTCTAACATCAGCTAAATATCAGCTCCGTCCTCCTTTCCTCCCTCATGCAAACTCCTACTATGTTTGCACTCACTTTGTAATTTGAGCTATGACTTGATCTTCCTTCATGCGCTGTGCTGGTGAGCATTAATTTTGCTCCAAAGAAAGGGCTGTCATCATTTTTCATTTAGATAGGAAGAAAGAATATTCTATTTTGTAGAAATCATCTTGGTATGTTGTGTGTCTGTCTCAAATGTTTCCAGAAAACACAGATAAATGGTGTGATATTTGAAAAAGAGGGCACCATGTATTTTGGACAGTGTCTAGGAAAGTTTGAAGGATGTTCCAGCCTAGCTCTGTCTGTGAGGTCTGAGACAGTCTTTCTGATGGAGTAGATGTGTTGCTTATCCAACAGGGAGCCACTTATTTCTCCCTCATTTTTAAAGGAAGAATTGAAACAATATGCCAGCAAGAGCAGTAACTCTAGACAAACTACAGATTACAGTGGGCCTGATGCAGCAAGGGATTGCAGCAAGAGTTTTGCTTGGAACTGATGAGCAGCCCTGCTGCTGGTGTTCAGATACCTTGCTGAATGTCCAAGGACCCTGTAAACTGGTCAGGATGTATTTATGGGATTAGGAACAATAGAAATACCCTTTTCCCAAATGGGAAGGATGTTCTCTGAACTAGAGGAAATCTACATGTATTTAGTTGGCTCCACCTTATTCCTGCTGAAACACAGGAATTCTTTTTCTCCCCATCCTTTTCCCTTCGGTTTCTGACTTTGTGGTGAGTGAGGCAAATGCTGGAGTTTGCTTCATCCATTCATGATCTTGTTAGGACTGCAGCAGCAGGGATAGCAGAAGAATATAATCATATATTATGGTACTCTTACGTTTTTTATCCATATTCTGATGAAGGTTTATTTCTTTATTCTCAGGCTGGAAGAAGATTTTCCTCAGAGCCACAATTTATAAACTTTTTGTTTTCCTTCCATTTTCTTAGGGGGAGGGGGAGTTTAAGTCAATTTAACATGTTAGTTCAAATGGCAGATGAAATTTGAATTAAAATCTGTAGAAAATCAAAGATTTTTTGAGCATGAGAGTAGAAAATTACATTACATGGTAAGAATGGATAGCTATAAGGACCATGTCCCTTGTTTTAGCTGTTTCTTTTTCTTCAAAGAAGGGAAAGAAATGTTCCTAGTCAGCAAAATTTTCATGGGAGCTGCTTCATTAGCAGTTTGAGGCTAATTCTTCCAACATTTAATAGGTTTAATAAGTCTGTGGCCTCTGTTTTTAAACATACTATGGCAAGTCTGTATGAGTCTAGAAATGGAAATGGAAAAATCTTCACTTACTGCTGAGAGATTCTATGTACCTCAATGAGACTAAGCTTTTCCCTTTCAGTTGTCTAAACACTGCTAAGAAAAATCAATCGATGTTTTTTCAAGTTGTGCATGAAAATTAACTGGTAATGATAAGGAAATATAAAATTTCTCTGAAAATACTGGCGAATATAACCAACATGACAATAAACTATATGGTTTTATAAGTGAGATAACTGAGAATAACACTTAAACATTTAGAAGTTCCTAGAAATATTTAGAATTGTTTTGCATTGACACATATATAAATTAAAACTTTGTTCTGTATGAATTAGACACATCAACCTAGCATGTCATCTTATGAGTTTGATAAAATGGTCATTTTTATTTTTCATAATAAATCTCTCAGAGCAAGCAGGACTTTTAATCTCTGTTTTTCCTTGTTGAAATGGAACAGCAAGGAGAGCAGTGGTCCTGAACTAATTCTGCAATGCAGATATTTCATCTGGTTCCGGTTTCTGTTGTGTAACACCTAAGGACTATCAAATATTGCCCATTTTGGCCACACAGAATGTTTAGCCAATGAAACATGATGATAGCCAGCATTACGGAACCCACTTCGCATTACTTAATTCTACTGTAAATATACAATCACTCCTATCTTACTGACTCAGCCAGCAACTGCATGAAGAGCAGCTGGATAATACCGGTCCAAACTAAACTGCAGTGATATCTGTAGAAGGACAGCAGCACTCTGGGTAAGCTTGTCTCTTCTCTAGTTTCCTCTGCCATGAAAAGCCGCTGTCCTCAGGCTGTTAAACTGATCCTCAACATCTCTTCTTCTCAGTTCATTTTGTTTTTGTCTTGCCTTTGAAAGTCCACGTAGTGTATTGGAAAAAAGCAGACAAACATCATCAGTACAACTACGCATCACCTCAGTATTGTTTCAGTCACACAGGATATTCACAATTGGCTACCTCAATATTTTTGGCTCTGGGAAATTGTTTCATGCCCCCTCTTATACACACACAGGCACACTCACACATACACACACACACACATGCATTAAATTATTGGGAACATTTTTATGATGCCAATGAAGTCTCCATAGACTTTTTGTAGGCTCCGAAAATTCTTGTTCTAAAAGCTACAAGTGCTTGAAAATCTAAACTCTTTTCTGATTCAAATTAAAAGCTTCTTTCCTCAACTATATTGCTCAACAATATATTGTTCACAAGAAAAAACAGATACCCAAACTACATACCAATCAAGCTGTTTCTCTAGGGATAAACTGGGAAATAAAGGAAAAACTTGTGAAACATACTACTGCTAGAGTGCTGGAGGCAGTATAAGAAAATGAAAAGAAATTATTTGTATTTCTTAATGTGATTATGTTTAATGGCATTTATAACACCTTGCACCTTCAGACTGACCTGTTGTCATTCCATTTTGAAAACTGTGACTGTTTCTCATGACTGTGATTTTGTGATATTGTGCAAACTGTGTTTATGTGAATTCCATAAGCTTATCAATACCTGTTTCTGTAAATAAGAGGTATCAGGAAATCTGAAGCACAGATTTTAGAGAAGCACAAATTTCCATAGCAGCATATTACTTTGCTATTGGCGATCTAGGAAAAAAACACATATAGAAAAAAAAAATCTTTTTGTATTTATCAATATTTTTTGTTATTATACCAAGAACCCAAGCTAAGTAAACATTCTTTTCACTGTATTCAGTATCTTTTGTGATTGGAAAACATATTTTCTTAGAAGAAAAATATCTTTTCTAAGCCAATATTCACATCTGTCATTGTGCAAATATATGCACATATATTTGATTTTGAGAAAAAAATGATCAGTTCTATATTTTACGTCAATATCACAATGGAATTTTTGGTAACATTTGACTTTTTGAGGGATAATTGCATCTTTACAGTATCAGCAAAGAACAACTCCAATAAGCATTCTGCTTTAGACTACCTGACATCTTTCCTGCGCAGAGGGACACATCTCATGTTATTCCCTCAAAGGATATCATTGCTCCCCCACGCCAGTGACATTGACTATAAACAAAAGATTAAGGTTGAAATCTTCTTTCCATCCTCTTTTTTTACCTTGAGGTAAAGTGCTTTTTGGCGAATGCAGAAAGAACACTTTATTACACCAAGGAAATTCATGTATGAAGGTTTTTTTACTGGACATTCTATGAGCCACTGCAGGTTGTTTTGTACCTGTTCCCCTAGATAACAATTTCAAGAACATATAGGTCCCGCTGCGAATTAGCTATTCTATCCTGAAGTAAAAGGACTCATAATGTAGTGTTTACTCTTTGATAGTGAATTTTTTTAGATGTTTTCAAATAGAATAAAACAGTTTCTTTTTTAATCCATAAACAAAGAAAATATCATGAAAACATCCTAAGTAGAATGATGTGACTTCAAAGTTAGGTCTCTTCCAAGGTCTCTTCCAACCTGAGGACAACTTGAGTTGATTTTCTTCATTATCCTATTAAAAAAGTTATATACCCTTATTTATCTATTTATTCAAATATCTAGACTCATGGAATCACATAAAGAGTTTAGGGCATATAAATTCTGTAATGGGATAAGCGAGAAAATCACTCATGACACTTTCCTGCCTTTTTCATGCATAGTGTTTGGGGCAAAGAAGAGACTATTACACAGGGGGAACCCATGCAAGCTAGGTTACATCTATACTGTGGAGCAGGATGCACCGTTCTGTCTTTAATGCTTGGTTGTCCAGTTGGCATCCACAAGTTAAATTCCTCTCTGTCAAAAAAAAAAAAGGATGGTTGCCTCCAAAATTCCCACTGGGAATGGTCCCAGGCCCACACTGTTGTTGAATTCATGTCTGGGAGAACATTAGTTATGCCTGAACAAGAGTGTGAAGGGGTGAGGTTAACAGTACAAGTCCTTGCTCAAGCCTCTCTCCTGCCCCTCTAGTCTAATACAGACCTAGGTAAACAGCTGTGGGAGAAGAAATTTAGCAGAGATGTACAGTAGTATTGCTCAGGGGCTTTGTTAGGAAGACAGAAAAAAACCTATATATGTATTCAACATATTTAGCCTACAAACTAGGTGTCTTTCTAGTTGATACTTAAAAAGGGAGGCAAAGTGATTTTTTGGGGGGTTTAAAATCTGAGAGGTGTTAAAATATCATTTAGATTATGTGAAATGTGAAGTTTTTTTATATAGCTAAATAGCGCACATGCTACAAATATTTCATTTATAGCTTGGAAAAGCATGTGTAGGCATTTGGAAGGGGGAGGCTGGTTTAAGAACAGAATGGGAGTGAGCAAGTTGTTGTACTAAAATTTTGAGAATATTATACATCTTCACTATGGCTTAATATGTACATGGCACAGCTGGATTAATACAATGGGTTGTAGAGAAGTCAGGAACTAATAAAGATTTACATAAATGGACTATATGAGATCTGCTAGAACTGTTATAAATTAACAGGTAATGCAAATACAGGAAGTTTTGGCCATGTACAAAAATGTGTGCATTTATTTGAGAGACAATAAGTGACCACAAGAAGTAAATCTAGGAAATGACATCTGTATAATAAAATTGTATGTAAAACATATAAAAAAGAACAAAAAAAAAAAAAAAAAACCCTAGAAAATGAGCATTTTTTTTAAATTATTGTTTTATCTTCAAAAACAGTTGTAAAAATTCTGTTCGTCTCACGAGCAATATGAGCATTTTTGATTCATAATGTCTTATTTCTCTCAAATTAAACCATAATGAAGTTTGTGTTTAAGTAGCATTATGTTTGTGATGCAAAATGACCAAGACAAGAAATTCAGAACTAAAGCTGGTACTGTCTTTAGTTCATACTGTGACATCTATTCCCCATCCCTTCACAAAGACATGAGCAAAGGACAAGGTGTCAGTGTAATTCTGAATTTTCTGGCTTTTGTCAATTCATGTCACAATACCAACAGTGCTTAAGCATAGGAAGGAGGTTTGTATTTAATAACAATACCAGATTACATTAGACACTCTTACTTTTTCCCCCCACTTATTGCTCAACAGGCTGTTTTATGGCTTTTGGAATTCAAATTACATCTAATTTGACCTGTGCCTGGATTTGTTTGGCTTGGAATGCAAATGTCATGTTCAATCACATATCTCTAAGGTCTCCAACAGAAATAACTCTAGCATTCCTGCTTTCTGTGCATACACAAATCTTTAATCGAAGGTATTGTGGAAGCATTCTGCTATTAGACATTCTCCATATACAAAAAGAGAAAAAAAATTAAATGGTCTGAACAGCTGTAATATTCATGCCTAGAATTCAGGCAGAGTGCTTTGTCTTATAAATGAGTTGTGTATGCATATAGCATAATTTATTTTTTTTTTTTATGTTTCATAGTTTCTCTGGGAGGCTCACAGCATGTTTTTATCGGATTGACCTCTTTCTGCAAGGTTTCTGTGCTAAAACAATGAAAGTACATTGTAGGTTTACCCACCTCATGTTCCAAGGATTGGTAGCATTCAGCTTTAAATCAGGTTTCTTCTAGCTCTATTTTGCACTTCAAGAAAAGCTATCTTTAAACCCTTACCTGTTATTTCTTTTTTATTTTTACAACAGAAGAGCTTCCAGAGATTGACAGGAATACTGATTAAAGAATCAAGAGATTTAATTACAAAGGTACTTGCTGGCAGAGCTATATTTGAATGTTGCACATTTTCAGGATCAGCCTCCTTTCCAGAAATGCTTGACTCAGCAAGAACTAGGTAGTTCTCTAAACTCCAATAATAACTTTGTTGTATGCATTTGAAATAACGTGAATAAGCCTTCTTGAGATATTTTGCTAAGAAAAAAAGTTATTCTGAAGAGCAAATTACATTGTATTTTAACAGTAGATGATGTTATACAATATGCCAGCTAACTTCCAGTAGCATATTTTTAAAGTACTTAAGATTATAGTATAAACCTTACTCAAAAAGAGAATGAAGAGAGCTCTCATAGCAAAGATGGTATCAAGTATCAACAGCCTTAAGATATTCTACATTTTTATTGACTTCACAATAAGAAGACTAAAGCAACCTCCCAACAGACAGTATTTTGTTTTGTTTATTGAGGAAATTCCATAACAGACATTTTAACAATGTATACAACATGTAATTAATTGAGTATTAATCTTTGGCAGGCTGAACCTACTAGGACTGACTGTAACTGAAATAAGCACAATAAAGTTCAGCTAGAAAATTACTTTGATGAGCTTGATCAGTTCCCTTTGTAGGTCTGAAAGTTGGAAGGCTTGGTTTGTGGTCAATGTTTTAATAACAGACTGTCTAAGATTTCTTCATCCTGGCCGGTACATTCAAGTGGATGGTGTTGTAGTGGAACAAAGTATTGAAGAATATTTTTTTTTATATTTTCCTATTTCTTGCAAAACTTATTTTTTATAACTGAGATATGGTAGGAGTATTTTGCACAGAGAAGAATCCTTTTCTACAGCCTACTGGTTTTGTACAAGCTAAGGTCTGCACCCATTATTACCTTCCACTTTCCACATAGCTCCTAACTTTTTCAGGCTTCTTTCTCTCCTTAACCATGGTTCTCTAATACTCCAATTCTATACGTACAGTAGTGAAATAGAGACAGTAAGGAAAGATCATGTGGAACTCTGTATATTTTCAGTAGATAGAAATTATACTGAGAAAAATAAAGCATGGCAATAGGGAGGGATGGTATCTGAAGAGCAGTTTAAAAGAAAAGGAAACTGCTCAAAGCAGAGTGGAAAAGGTTGCAACTTCAAGTAGAAGAAGGAACTCAGTGAGTGTACAAGAGGACTTCATATGCTGTGCAGGAGCTTAAAATTTGAAAAATAAGAAATACTTTAATTTTAAAAGAAGGAAAAATTATCCAAGGAAATTACCAACCCCCTGGAAGTCTACATTTACAGTTAGGTTACTCAAGTATGTTTCCCATCAACATAGTAATTTTAAATCAAGGAAACCGCTAGTGGAGCCAGCATTAACCAACCTCAGTTTACACATCTTACCACCTAAACATTACAGTACCCATAGCTGTTTTCAGCAACCTCAGCTTGATAATAAAAACCCTTTAATTTTGGCATACATCCCTGTGCAAGCCTCATATCCAGTTCTTTTAAAAAAATGTGCAGGCTTTGTTCTGACCTCATGTTTATCTTTCTGGTGGCTAAGTTATTAGCTGTCTTCACTTGGCGAGGGCAAACTTCAAAGTGGGTGTCTTTGAACAGCATTTTGAGAAATTTGAGGAACTACATAGGTATTTTATGTTAGAGATGAAAGGATGTTTTTTAAGTAGAACAGATGAGACTGTGAGTGTAGATGTACATTACAAAGTTTGTTTAACAGTCTGCTGCTATTTTTTCAGTATTCCAGAGTTCCTTGATCACCTTGGACATTTCAGAATAACTTAATTGATGCCAGTAGCTTTGGTGTTATATAATATTACTCATATGTTAAGTTTATGTTACTCTTACATATGCTCTTTACGAATTTTCTCATTTTCAAAGTATTCACTTTAACCTTCCTTGTTATTCTTTACAACATCATTATGTATTACTATTTCCCTAAGTTTTCTATACTTTTTCACTGAATTCAGTTCGTCAGGTACTAGCAGATTAAGAATTTCTGTTATGCTTAGAGATAGATAATATAACATCTCTTTGGTTGCTATACTACTTGAGCTGGTATTGAAAAAGGAATTTCTTTTCATGCTTTCTCTTGATTTTCTGCTATTTAAGTATCATGCCAGAATAGTCCACGCTGGTGAAAGCATCACAGTGAATGCTCTGAGATGAAGTTGGCAGTCCTGTGGTAATGGTTGGACTTGACGACCTTAAAGGTCTTTTCCAGCCTAGTTGATTCTATGATTCTATGGCACTGCTGAATGGACCTGTAGTTCAAGCCGGTTTGGCTAGCATTACACGTACATTATGTACATGCACATGGAAAAATATGTGTGGGCATGTGTATGTATACAGAAATGAATAAGCAGCCAGTTTAAATACTGTTTGCAAACGCGAGAGATAAAGACACTGAGTCAGAGGAATGTTACATGTGGTGTTTGCACATGGAGATAATTGATATCTGATTCCTAAGCAGTCAACACATTTTCCTGGTTCAGCTAGCTGTAGATTACACAGCAGTCTCTTCAGAAGTTTATTGAGTAAGTTGTCTGTCTCTTTACCACTGTAACTCTCCTCTGTCTGAGGATAAAATATTAATTAAAAACCTAGAAAATCAGCATATGTCTCTTTCTATTTTAAATTTATCAGTTACTTCCCTAAGTAGAACAGATAGCTACTGAGTTCAGCTTAAGTAGCTGGTTTTGCAAACTATTTAATATAATTCTCAGTCTAAAAAGAAAATACTCTGTATTTAATTTAGCACTTTAAATGCTCGAAGAGCAATTCTCAAGCTCACTGAGAAGAAACATAAACTGGCACCTACCCCCTCTAAATTAAAGGGGGATCTAAGCAACCATTGTATACACTCGGATACTAAATCACACCCTGACCCTCTGTCACTTTTGCTTTACTTGTGGGTCTCAGTGGAACTGCTCACAAGTGTTAAACAGATGCGTAAGTGTTTACAGAAATGAGCCTGAGAGAATGACATACTTAATCCTGCTGCATGATTGCAGGGAGTAGCTGAAGCAAATTCCACCCAAGCATTCCTCACACTATGGATCAAACCAGAGAAGGAAAAGCTGTCTGCTGCAAATAAGAAGTGGGATGCCAGACAGCTTGCTTTGCGTTAGCTGCCAACCAGTGTTCCTAGCATTTAACCTCAGGAATCACTATTAAATAGGAAGAAACTTGATTTGGCTGTAGGAGGACTTTGACAGGAAGAAAGTAACACCGAATTTCCACAGACAAGGAAAGATCCAAGCAGTTATTCATTACTAAAAATGACCACAAACGTATCAGCTTTATAGTGAGAGACAGAACAGATAAAATACAGAAATCTCCAGTTAGATATATGACAGAAGAGAAAGGAATAAAATCTGGTGAGTCTGGCTTACAAAGTAGTTTCACAGCATTCATCAGACTAGTTTAGGTAGCAGTGCCAGAAGGCAGTTCCCAGACCCTTAAGACTACACTGAAGACAAAACTGAAAAAATGCCTTTGTGCCTCTTCTGCTGATGAGAGGTTCAATAGACAGGTAATAAGATGCAGTGGAAGAACTGTTAGAACTCTTTGAAGACACATTCTGATAGTGAAAAAAAGAGGTTAAACAGATTGATTCTGAAATAACTGGATTACACTGCGTTTGTTAATTTAAGTTATGACTATATTACCCTTCAATAAATAAAGTCTTCTTTATTTGCATATTGTGCTTGAAAGCTGGCATTAAAGAGGGTACACCTGATTTTCTGTACTGGTAAGGTTGGTAGGTGAATTAGTCACTTGTATGGACCTTGGAGTATCACAAACCTACGTTTTCTCCCCCCTCTTTCTAGTGAGCAGAAAGGGTTACTGTGAGACAAAAAGAGAAGCGTGATCAATCATCGGCACTTTTGGATTCCTCATGTAAGTCTATATTTTCAGGGGCTTTTTTCTTTCTCCTGCTGACTATGTATTTTTTCTCTTTCTCTTCAAGATTAACAATAGCATCCCAATAGTTTTCATGATAACTTGTCTTTACAGTGTCTGAAAAGAAATTAAATCTACCCAGCACACTACATGCACATATCTTCTCATTTAAACACACGAGAACTGTCTGAAACCATTTCTAAAGCCTCTCAGCTCACAGTTCTGTAAATGGGAAGACTCCACAAAAAATGAGAAAGTCCTTTATGGTTGATTACCCTTTGCAAAAACAAACCTTAATGCACTTGCAAAGACAATCTGACCTAATAGGACTCTGTCCCCTCTAAGTCACTTTCATTTTCATCTCACAATCGCAAAATCAAATCATAGATGATCTAGGAAAGCACTTCTGGAGATAATCTAATCCAACCCCTCTCCTCAAGCAGGTTTCTCACAACTGTGTCCTGTCAGATTTTTAATATGGTCAAGGATGGAGTCTCCACATCTCTGGGCTACCTCTTCCACTGTACGATCAACCCTGCAGTAAAAATAACAACAACAGCAAATTTCCCGTACTTCAATTTGTGACCACTGTCTCTTGTACCATCATTGTGTGCTACTGGGAGGAGTCTGATTCTTTACTCCTCCCCATCACCCCATCAAAATCCTTCCTGAGCCTTCTCTTTTGCAAGCTGAACAGTCTCCTCTCTCTTAGCGTTTCTTCACAGGAGACATGATCCTGTCCTTTCATCATCTTTTTGGTCCTTTGCTGTGCAGTGTCCTGTACATCCATGTCTCACCTGTACCGGAGATTACCGAAGTGGACCCAGCACTCCAGGTGTGGCTTCACCAGCACTGAACAGAAGAGACAGATCAACTCCCTCAACTTGCTGTCAATGCTGTTCCTAACACAGCCCAGGAGGTGGTTTGCTATAAGGTTGCAATGCTGGCTTGTGTTCACCTCAGGGCCTGCCAGGACCCCCAGACCTTTTCTGCAAAGCTGCTTTCCAGCTGGAAAACTGACACATCTCTTTTACTACTTTGTCAGTTAAGCAGACACCTCTGCAAAAGTGCCTTGTTTTCTTGTGCCATGTTGCCTAAACTCATCCTCCTATTTATAATGCTAGCTTGGGAGAGGAAGCCTACTTAGTACATCCACTGCTAAAAAGATTTAAAAAAAAAAATAGCCAGAAATACTGTTATTGATTATTCACTTGGCAGTTATCACATACTTACAAATATCTTAGAAAATCTGAATATTCACAGTAGACCCAGCAGCAAAGCTGTGAGAAAAACTATGAAAACTATTTGCAACTTAGAAGTAGAATTTACTAATAACACAAGAAGTTAGTGAGGAAGAGTTATGTTCAGTTTACCACACATCATTATGGGAAACTGCACAGCACATGTTTAAGTACTTTGCTGCATTGTGGCCTGTGGTTTTATGTAGTATAACTAGTAGTGTGTGAGCTCACACTGTTATTTCGTATTATTTCCTTGAATCTTCCTGGTAATAGAGTTTTTATTTCTGATAGCAGATGGAATTTGTTGAAGCTTTTCATGTTGTTGTTGTTTAGCAAAATGGGCGCTAATTTGTTTTCTTAATTTTGCTGCCTAATATTTTAAGTTGACATATGTTTTGCACAATTATTATTTTATATTTATCTATATTTTCATTCATCTTTCTTGTTTTGTAGTCATTTAAATGAATTCAAAGTTTAAGGGATTTTATATTCTTGCATCAGTTTTATTTATTTTGGGGATGAAAAAATTGATGTTTCCTTTTTCTGCATTTAGAATTTGTGTAAAAACTTACAGTATTTGAAGTATTGCGCTCAAATTCACATTGCTTATTTTTCTGTTGAGAAAAGCAATGTTTTAGCTAATTCATACTTTTTGCTTCCATATTCATTCTCCTTCTCCTTTGATAAGATTATTTAAAAATCTATTACTTTTTATATGTTGAATGTAGTACTGTAAATGTCTTGATTTTGATAGGTCTTTCTCAGGTAATATGAAGAAGAAACTAAGGAGCTCAGAGAGCTTGCTTGCTGTCAGACAACCTGTTTCTACTTCATTTTCTCAAAAGTAATTGTTCTTTGTAAAAAAAGCTCACAATGTTTCTACACTCACCAGTTGTGCCAAGAATGCAAAGAATGCAAAGACATTCTCTTTCTACCAAGGCTGAGGATGCACGAGCTTCCTGCTCCTTGGTATGACGTGTCCTGCTCTGGACAGGACACGGTTGCTTGCTTAATGCCATACATTCCTGGATTCACTTTCTTAAATGCTTAGAGACATATTCCCATAAGTTGAGCCAGGGTACTTCCTTTTCTTAACAGAATACAAGTAGACTGTGGGATTTGGAGAAAAAGTCCACTCAGCATAATTATTTCAATTTCTCAGACTGTAAAACTCAAACAGTACTGGTCCGTCTAACAGTAGCAACCTACATTATCAATTAAGGCATACTACATAAAAATAGGTTAACCATCTAACAGCAACCCCAGAAAACACAACAACAAACAAAATAAAGAGACATAAACCAGAAAAGTTTAGCATGTTTTGGAAAACTACTTGATGTTTACAGTGATCTGAGGAGGCTAGAAATTAAAAATGTCTTAAAGAAGATGCCTGTGGCATGGTATAGGAAAGAGTCTGGTTGCCAACCACTGAACATTAGCCTCTCCAGGTTCCAGTAGAAGATTACAGGGAAGTAAGATGCTTTTTTCTGCGCTGCATACAGTCCTGGCAGATCAGGATGTCTCTTTGTTTGGATATTTAAATCTAGATTAATTATGAGTCTGCTTTTCCCTGTGTTCTCATAGAGAAGAAAGTAATTAATGACTATTAAATGGTTGTAGTATGAGGCCTAAATTAAACAACGTCTTCCCTTTCCATGTTTATATAAGATAGGTTATGAAAAGTTAAGTATAGATGGAATATGACAAATGCTGTCATACAATTTCCCATTGCTTTCCTGATGACATGTATTCTAAAGTATAGTTTCCACTTTCTCTTAAGACACAAAAAACTTACTATATCTTTCTGCACAGTAGAAAATAAGACATTTTCATAAGCAGTTAAAGAACTAGGTATTGCTTTCAAAACTCCTTTCCAAAATAAAGAATATAGTTTAAAACATCCCACAATTTCTGAATTGCAAAACTTCAGCTGGATCAGGTACTTATTGGAAAAAAATTATTGTGGACGTTGACAAATCAGCTGTGTGCGAATTCCAGTTTGTCAAATACTTGCAAAGGGCTTACTTGGAGTGTTTGCAGATCACTCTTCATGACCTGAAAACAGTTCCAGAAGCCACATGGCCTATATCCCAACTACTACTTCGGCCAAGCAGAACACCTAACGCACCTCAGTAAGTTATTGCAAACCAGTCCTGCTAACTGTTTTGACCATGTCAACAGGAAAACAAAACAAAAGAAGAAAACCCACAAAACCAAAACTATGCCCCAGTACCTGTTTGCAGCAGAATTAACAATGACACAGCAGAAGGCTGACCTTATTTTTTTAGCATTTATTTCCCAAAATTACAAGGAATGTGGATGTGTTTGCATGGCAGACCATTGATAATCCTACTTCATTCAGAGAATTCTTTGTATGTTTTTTTTTCTTCTTCAGTCACATTGCATCTTGTAACATAGAAGTGATGCAAAACCCAGACATCTCTGGGAACTGTCGTAGTACCAGAAAGCTCTGGTTTATGGTATGTCAGGAACACTATGTTGAAAGAAAAAGTTTATAGAGATCAGGTTTTGGTGTTGTTTTTTTTAGGTTTTCAACAGTTTAGACACATTTGTTGCCATTATTCATGACAAAAAAACATTAGAATTGTGAGCACTTTAGTCTGATACCAGAACTAAGCAAGTCCTTGAGGAATTATTGAATCAGGATGAACTAAAGAACAAGATACTTGGGCTAAATTATGCCAGGAGTAAATATAACTAATAAAAATTGAGATCATGTGAATGTAGATTTTTAATTCTAGCCTCTCTATTTTTGCAGAGATTAAGACCCAAAACTGCCTATGCAAATTGTTGAAAAAAAAAAAAAAAATCATGCTGACCATCTATGAGACTGGATCCAAGTTATTATGTTGACTGAGAGGCTTTTCTTGCTGTTTCTCTTGCAAATATAGAATTCATTAAAGATGCCATAGCTTCAAACCTTTCAGACAGGGTTCTCTGTCAATCTGATGGAATTGCAACGCAGCACACACTTCAAAGTTTAAATAGTTGCAGCTTTTCTGATATTTTTATTTATTGAGCAGTGACGTACCAGTTAAATCCTCTTCCTCCTTCACTTTTCTTCCCACCTACCCCCTTCCCCCCTAACTTACTGAATATGCAATGAAAAGATAATTGGCAGAGAGCCATTCTGGCAAGCTGCATGATGTGTTCAGCAGTTTGTTTGATTTATACCGTTGAAAGTTGCCAAACTTTTTGTCATTTGGTTTAATATAATGTTGTGCCTTTAACAATTTTTTCTTCCATAAAGGATTTTTATTTTGCTCAGTAGGATTATAATTTGAAGGTATAATTAGCATCTTGTTAATTGTTGATAATTACACATGTCTTTCAAAGAGCTCTTGCAAACAGCATGCGATTCATTTAACAGAACTTCCTCGAGCTGGTGTTCAGAGGTCCCTAATGAGCAAAGAATAGAGCAGGAGTGGATGTAATAATATAAATTGAAAATATGAACACATATAAGCAATCTAAATTTAAATTCAAGACAGTGACATGAATGAGTCTCCCTGCTATCAAAAGAAACACACAACAGTATGAATTAGCAACCTTCTTGCTCCAAAAAATTGTGGAGACAAAGAAAATGGTACTCTGATGATAAGCTTTGAATTTAAATTTTCCAGCAATATTTGTGCAAATTTAATGTAACATATAGAATATTACACCAACGCAATGATGAAAAATAATAATTACTTACACTGTAATTTTTTTACCACTGCAATGCCATTCTATGCTATGTAACTAAGGCAGAATTTGAGTGTTTCTGTTCATAACATAGCAATTGTAAGTCTCTCATTTAGGAAAGTAGGCTCCATTGAGAGAAATCAAGAGTATTTATGTAGTAAAGTTTGGCAACGTTGCATTCTTACAACCTGTTTCATATCAAAACATCATAATGGTGCAGATCCCTATCAAAGACTAACTGGGGTTTCTCATTCCTTGGCAGGTAAAACTCTCAGTGGATCAGTGAGCTTGAAGAAATTTTATCCTCTCCTTCATGCCTATCAGTCTGGGGCCTACAGAGCTGGAAACAGACCCTTATTTTGGGGTAACAGAATTTTGCCGTTTACACTATCTCTGAGTTATCCTGCCGAAGAAAACAAACGTGCAGCCTCCCTTTGAACGTCTTGGTTTTGCTTCCCCCCTCCACTTCTTGTGGAGGGGGGAACATCACACTGCGTTTGCTCTCCCCTCTACCCATGCTGCAGTGTTGATATTGTCACAGGGTGTCTAACATGTCCTTGCTTTCCTTGTTGCCACTGTAATCTCCTTGAGCCAAGGGGGAAAGGGCCACTGTAGCAGACAAGAAGGCAAGCCCAGATGGGGAGTCAGGAAGGGATCACATAGCTCCTCGATAACACCACCGTCTGCTTTCATTTTACACAGAGGCCAGTATGAAAACCTGCAGGATCCGATCCCAGACAGCTCCATATGCTGAACGACAGGATGGGATCACTTGGCTAGCTGGAGATCAAAGCAGTGTAGGGAAGGCCTTGCATCTCTTTTTCCCATGCTGAGCTGTGCACTTCTCAAACACTGGCAGCAACCTGGACTGCTGTGTCCAGGAGTTGCCATAACCTCTTCTTGAACTTTCCAGTTTTGCCCCACCTCACCAAGGGGACTCATTCCCCTCTCTTCTTCAAAGAGAGCTCAGCTGACTTGGGCTGTGCTTGCTCCAACTAGGCTGTTTGTTAGAAAACTGCTTGCTCCCAATATTTCCATTTGAATGCAGCTCATTTTCTCCACCCGTGTGGATGACTTCAGACATGTTCTTATTAGGCCTCCTCTTTGTTGTTGCATGACTACAGTGGAGTTTTTCCCTTAGCCATCTGTCTTTTCAAGAAACACTGAATATTGTCAGGTGTTCATGCTAGCAAGAGTTTCTTTGCTTATTCCTCAGAGCCTTTCCTAACAGTCCCTCTTCTACTTGACACAGAACTGCAGCATGTGGTTGACAAAGCACTCCATCACTTTTGTTAATGGTCACATTTTACTGCTTCACTAAAAAGGGTCAAGAATGAGGATTTAAAATAGATTAACCTGTAATTAAATTAAATATATGTGAAAGATTAAGTTTTTCATCTTGAGAGTATTAATATTTCCTTTTAGTTACTCTATTAAACAAACTTATATAATTTCTTGTACCTTCTCTCTCATTTTTCCTTAATCCCTGGGATTCTGTTACATAGACTGATTGTCAAAAATTATGTTTGTTACAACATAACATGATGTTTAACTAAGAGTTCTTGGTACTTTCAGCAGAATTTTTTTCTGTTTCGTTTCTTTTTAGGTAGTCAGCTCATAAAATGTACACAACTAAAGAGTAAAAGCCATAGATAAGCACACAGTATCAGGACTATTAATAATCTATTTGAGTGAGGTGTCACAGATACTGCTACACTCAGGACAAACAAATTCATCCCAAACCTCACTTCTTTAAAAGTAAAACCATACTATTGTGGCCAAAGCCAGTTAACAAAACAGCTCCATCTTATCCTTGAGAGCTGACTTTATGGCACAAATAATTTACTTACTTATTTGCATTATTTCTGTATTCACTGTCCCGTGAAATGGAGCATTCTGGTTTAAACCATGCCAGAATAAAGGGAATATTGAAACTGCATCCTCCAGCTCCAGGCAGTGTGGCAGAGGGTCTTAACCACTGAGCTACCAAACCCATAAACTCTCATTAGGCTCACTCCACTGATGAAGAAGGAGCCCAGCTAAGTGCCAAAAGATTGGTTGATGAGAAGCTCAATATGAGTCAGCTGTGTGTGCTTGCATCACAGAAAGCCAGCTATATACTGGGCTGCATCAAAAGGAGCTTGTCCAGCAGGTTAAGGAAGGTGATTCTTCTTTCTACTCTGCTCTTTGAGATCCCACCTTGAGTACTGCATTCAGATCTGGGGTCCCCTATCCAAAAGGGATATGGACCTGCTTGACAAAGTTCAGAAGAGAGCCATGAGGATGATCAGAGGGCTGGAGCACCTCTCCTGTGAAGACAGGCTGAGAGAGTTGGGCTTGTGCAGCCTGGAGAAGAGAAGGCTTCTAGAAGACTTTAAAGAACACTTCCAGTACCTAAAGGGGTCCTACAAGAAATCTGGAGAGGGTTTTTCTATAGGAGCACATAGGAATAGGACAAAGGGAAACTGCTTTAACCTGAAAGAAAGTAGATTGAAATTAGACATATGGAAGAAATTCTTTGCTGTGAGGGTGGTGAGGCACTGGAACACCTTTCCTACTGAAGGTGTGGGTGCCTCATCCCTGGAAGTTCTCAAGGCCAGGCTGAAAGAGGCTTTAAGCAACCCGATATGGTGAAAGGTATCCCTGCCTATAGCAAGGGGCTTGGAACTAGGTGATATTTAAGGTCTCTTTCAACCCAAACCATCCTGTGATTCAATGATAAGATGCTGTCTTGAGGAGACTTAGTTTCTCCTGACCAGTGCAGAGCCAGAAACCAAAAATGCTGCTATATGCTGTCTTCCAAATCCTGCTGCCTGGTACAAGCTGTCTTGCCTGCAGGTTCAGCATGGGTCCAGCAGTAGGTAAGTATTCCCAAGCTTGGGAATAGCTTGGTTGTGGAATGTAAGAGGCCTGCTGGAATGCTCAGGAGCTTGGTTTGTTCAGTTGTGTAAGATGGTGATCCCTATTTCGTATCAGGAAGACTGACATGAAGACAGTCTTCTGTCTGACTTTGTGACAGAGCCTATTCTCACTCTCTCACCGTGGCTGCTACAGGGGACCATGTGCAGAGTGTGTAATCCTGTTTCTCCACATAAGTCTGGGCAGGGCAAAAAAGGAAGGTGCTCCCATCATCCCTCTCCTAACACACACATGCAAACTGCCAGGGTGATCTTCCTTCAGCTCAGTTGCCAGTACCTGCTCCAGTTACTTCAGATTTTGTGGGATTTTTTTGTGTCCTATTGCGGACTGAAACCACGGGGATGGGGAGTATGTGCCCTCCCATTTATGCAATACCCTGCTAACACTGGAAAGCTCTGGTTCTGACTTATGCCCCATTTTTTAAGGAAACAGAGTTTAGTATTAGATTTTTACAAGCATTAAATTAAAAGCACTTTTAGCATTAAATTTTACAAGCACTCTTTCAGACATATCCAGATATGTTTTCCAGGGAAGGCTCTAATACCTTTCATGTTTAACTGACCGAAAGAAGCACAGGTGATGCTGGTGGGAAACCTTGTTTTGCTCAGGTGAAAAGTTAAGAAATGCTGTAGGTGTCCTTGCTACAAGTGTCTGAGGAAACCCTTGCCTGTGTCTGCTGGACCAAACGGCAACACTATCTTGAGAGATACTCGTGGTCTTAAAAAGGAGAGGGATAGTCTGCAGCACCCTGAAGGTACCTGCATCTAGAGTAGGGCTCACAGTTGTGAACCTCAGCTTCACACTGATGCTTAAACCGTGTGGCCAGAGACAGAACAATTGTGTTAGTATTCATGTTGAGTGAAAATTAAGGACTAAACACAACAGTAGAGAGTTTAATATCTTCCACCAAACAATGAAGTATCTCCTGTTGTATTAACATGATTTAGAGCCATGAGGGAATAATTTAAAAGACACAGTGTAAGGTTTGTTTCAAGCTCTTACACTTCTCCAGATCCTACCTCTAGGTATCTCATCTAAGGGTACAATTTCAGAGCTCTAACTGTCATTATCACTATTCTGAGACATGATGTAATTCATATTCTCACTAAAATTAAAGAGAAGATGTAAGGCAGGTAGTATAATGCAGTTCAATATCACTAAGAGATTAAATGGTATATATGGGTACACAGGGAGAGTTTTAGCTAAATTTGGTTTTTTGCTCATAGCACCCTGTAGGCCAATCAATGAAATTGCATCTTTCATTGGTCGGGCCCAGCCCAGTGCCAAGCAGTCCTCTTTTCCTTTCTGTTATCTTTACCTCATTTCCTAATGATTCCTCAAGCATTCTGTTCAAATTAAATCTAATAGTATATTCTTAAATCTTTTTACAAAGCACATTTCTAATATAAGTCAATGCAATGAAACCACTGAAAATGAAGGCACAATATATGTATAGAGAGAGAACGATTTTTAAGCTCTTTAAATTCAAGTGAAGAAGAAGAATGCAAATAAGGCTGTGGATAGTCTTGCATTTTATCTCTGTCTCTCACATATCTTCCTTTCTTTTCTTACTTCCTTTCAGAAGAGCTCATAATGCCGAATTTTGGTTTTGATTTTCCCATCCTTAATTCAATCAAGACAATCCTGTTAAGAACAGGACCATCAGCAAATGTTTGACTAGATCAATGCGGGTTTTTTATTTTTCCTGTTCTTCATACAGGATTGCTAGATGTAATTCAGATTATTTTTTATAAAATTCTGAAAAAGGAAGACATAGCTATAAAATATTCAGCAGAAAAAGCAACAGATAAGGGAGCTGATAAAGTTTTTGCAAGAGACTGTGAGTGGAGCACAGATGCAGAATCAAAGTTTTTAAAGCAAGAAAAAATATAGCAAGGAAACAGACACCACATAAATGTTACTTAAACGATAACAAAAGTATCAGCAGACACTGTGTAATCTATCTAGGAAAATAGAAATACTTCACAATAAGCTGTTTTACACTTGAAGATATTTGAAAGAATGCAGATAGTCAAGCTGCGTATTTGAAGATCTAATAAAGCCTTTCTTCAGGTCACATGTCTTCTTCAGCACTATCATATTCTCAGCAGTTGTTGCCAATTCATTGAACTTTGTCACACATTCCATTGTATGCAACATTTTTCTTAAGCCTCATCTTCTGTGTTGACTTAAAAAAAATCTCTTCTTCTTCTTCAAAAAAAAAGTTATTAGCTCTTATGATTGCAAAGCATAGCTTGAAAAGTACTTTCAGATTTAAATGTCTCAAAAGCAAATGTGTTAGAGTTTCCAAAATAAATCTTACAACTTTTAATGCAATCTTACAGCCTTTTTCAAAACAATTTTAGTACATGTGGCTTTGGCCATGCTGCTTGTGCAAAACATGCAGAATATGTATGTTCAGTGGGGAATATATAAAAAGTTCTGTGAACTTAAGTTGTCTGCAGAGAGGCTTAGCTGCATTACAACAGCTTTCTGAATGGAAGACCTTCTATTCCAAGCTCACCTCAGTCTTACAGAAAGCTTTGTGCAAGCCACAGCTGCAAGAGGTATATGCCACGCAACCCACAGTCCACGTGTGCTGCTTGGAATGTCAGAATCTCCTTAACTTCCATCATGATGAAAACAGAAAGATTTTATATCAGTATAATATTGTTGGTTGTTTTACCCTGTTTTCCTATCTAAGATTCAGAGAGTACAGAAGTAACATTCTCTGATAAAGAAAACATATATTTTTCATTTATCTCTGTTGCCTTGCTCCTTAGAAGTTTCTCTCATAACATCACCTGTAACTTTTTCTATTTCCAAGACTGATGAATCATCTTTCCTCTGTGACATTTTATGAATGTGTAACCAGTGCACTGAAATAGTATTTATGTACACATGTCCACATATCTCTAAAGCAAAAATGAAAATTACTGTGGTTAAAGCAGTCACATCAGCTACAGAATATATGTACTTACAAAATTAAGGGGTTCTACTTTACAAAGTAGATACATGAAAGTCATTCCCTTGCATATATCAGCCAAGACTTAAGTGCAGGGTAATATATAAATAAGTCTTCTTTGGTGGAGACAAGCTCCCAGCAAGGGCTCAAGCCACCAGACAATAACAAGAATGCCTCAGGCTGTTACAATAGAAAAATTCTCCATGCTAGCGAGAATACGTTTTCCACTGTACTCTCTTCCTGTTAAAAATAGTGACCTCATCAGTTACAGCAGATCTCAAAATTTCAGAAAGAAAACACTAAGCCCCTGCTCAAGGGGCATATTTCCACTGTATCATTCTTTATGTGAAGTAAACCCTCCTCAAGGATAGTGCTGACTCCGAACTCCTCTAATTTCAATTCAGTTGCAAATAATGATGCCATTAGCCTTATTACTGAAAAAAAAAAAAAAAAAAAAAAAAAAAAAACCCCTTCTCAACTGGAACTTTTCCCTTCTTTGGCTCTCTGTTTAGAAGTTCCCAAAGAGTAAGTGTACTAGACAACGCTTTTTCAGGAAACCCCCGAAACAAAAGCATAGTTCAAACTTTTGAAGAATAGCTCATCAAACTGTAAGCTAAATATCATTTCCTGTGTGCTAGCACCAAGTGGACATAGCATTAAACTGCTTTGATTCTGCTGAATTTTGCCCATAACACACATTATTTTATTTTTGATGTCAGTAAAGAATAATGGGAAATTGAAACTGTTAAACACTAATAAAAGTTAGAGATGGAGATCAGTATATTCAGAAACTTACCTACGTTGTATATTCTCCAGCATATTTGTGGACAACAACCTTTTGTGCTTTTTACACCCTTTCCGCCCTAGCACCATTATTGTCCCAACAGCCAGGAATCCTGAGTTTGAGGTTAAGTTTTGGCAGGTCTGAGCTGGCTACAGCATTTGTTACAATACCCCTAGTGTACTTTCAGATGCTCCACTTATTTTGAGAAAGTCAAGGGACAATTTTAAGCAAAGGGCATAGCCAAGGGTAGAACATATTCTTCATTGTGGGTAGGACATCATCTGTATTGAAGGACATGATCCTCATCCTCACCACCTCACACAGGAAATATCAACGCAAATCTTTCAAAAGGGGTATTTAACCCTATCTAACCGAGCCTGATGGCAGAGGATTGACACATTACATGCCAGCAAAATCTGGGCTCACTACCTCAGCTTCTCACAAGTCCATATATGCAAGAGTGATTTCAGGTTTTCACTGTCTCAGGCTACTGACTTATAATCTTGGGGCTGCAGAACTTGTTAAAAGAAGATGAAGGTCTTATACCAGCCAATTACAGGATAAAAGAGGGAATAGAAAATCAACATATCACTTCCTATTCCCTTGTTTTCCTTCCATCAGCCCTACAAAAGCATATATGCTGAGTATGAAAAGACAAATTTAGTGCTACCTGTAGTTACCTAAAATCAAATCTACCCCCTTTCAATTTAAACCATTGCCCCTTATCCTCTATCACTACATACCCTTGTGAAAACATCCCTCTTCAGATTTCTAGTAGGCCCTCTTTAGATACAGGAAGACTGAACAAGGAGTTCATCCACACAGGCTTCCAGGAATTCCTGCCTGACTTCCTCTTTGTCAGGATGCACTCCTCCTGAGCTTGAAGGAAGTGATCCTTAAATATTACTCAGCTTTCTGAGACTCCTCTTTCTTCCAGGGCTTCATCCCATAGCACTCCACCAAGCAGATCTCTGCCAAAGTCTGCTTTCCTGAAG
>JBCJKH010035556.1:0-15223 GCA_039877255.1 Loriculus beryllinus
CGCTATCTGTTACATTTCCAATAAAGACTGTACTGCATTGCATTTGAAAGATGCTTCAATAATGGTTTTTATTTCCAGGTAAAATTCTTCCACCTAAGTAGGTAGTGATATTAATGCAGATTTAGCAACATTAAGACGTGACAGATTTAATTTTTGAAGCAACTTAGCAAATAATAACAATGACTTTGGTCGTTTAGAACTGGGAATAAATTTGAATGTTTCCCTTCGACATTTTCTAGTCCAAATTCAGTATTTGACTGCTGCGCTGCCAGGTGCTGGCATGGAACGCAGTGCATATGGAACGCTGTGGAATGGAACGCAGTCGAGGGAGGCATAATGGAATGGAATAGAGTGGAGTGGAATATAATAGAATGGAGTAGAAATGGAATACCCCAATACCTCATCATGTTATTCAGGGAGAAGGGAACAGCACGGTGCAATCAAAACTCTGATGTGTGGCTATCCCTGAAGCTTCCAACATCCATTACCTTGGAAAGGGATGTCAGGAGCTGAAATGGAACTCCACCCTCCACCATTATCCCTTTTCCTATCACAACGGTCCATAAATGGATTTGCCTTGGTAGAAAACTCAACTTTCCTCTTGGCAAGAATATAGATATTATTTGTCTTATTCCTGGAATTGTGTAGTTCCTTCAGGAATTAACGGGTCCTCTTTGTCTGGTATTGTGTGGTGAGTAAGTTGATTCTGTTCAGAAAGGCTCAGACCTTTAATTACATTGGTTGTCCGCACTAAATAGAAAACTCAAAGATGTTTTTGACTTTTAAGTAGGAGTATCCTTAACGAGTTTCTTTAAAACTGCTTTGAGAAACAAAGTTTTGTTTAAATATTGTTTTATACAAACCCGATACAAGGTAATGAGAGAATTCAGGAAATCTTTCACAACCACAAGGAATCAAAACTTCTGTTGTTGTTTTTTGTTTTGGGTTTTTTGGCTTTTTTTTTTTTTTAATAGAAGTTGAAATTTGACATAACCAGAATTTCTGGGACCTTAAGAGTATCCTTTTGCCAGTTTTTGCTCTGACACAGGGACAAGTGAAAGCCAGATGAGTAGAAAATATAATGTAGAACCTCTGAACCCTCAGTTTAAGGTCAGTTTTGAGTGGCTTCACTTGTTTTAGGGTGGAGATAGTCAGTCAAAGCAAATTCACTCATCTGGTCTGCAGCCTACTTCCAGCTCTCATTTGCTCCTGCTGGATAGACCTGCCTGTCATGCATCATTCTGGAGTATTTTTGAAATTGAAGAACTCTCAAAAAAAGATTTTACTTTACTTGCCACTTCAATGACTTCAGCCCATATGTGCACAGGTAAAGAGTCCTGTGAATCACTTGCCCATTCAGTTTTCCCAGTTCTTATTTCTAGCTGTAGAAACAATGATAACAAAACATTAGCTCTTTGTCCCAACTCCACCTTTACTTGTCCCAACTCTAGGAATTACTATTGCTGTATCTGTTAAAGGTTTCTCAGTTGTAAAAAGAAAATCAATATTCATTTGACGTTTACAGCTAAAACCTACACTAGATAGAAATTTAATGATTTTCTGCTGTTAATGTAAGTCCAGAACTGAGCTGACAAAACAGAAATTCAGAGGAATGGGTGAAAAAGCTTGTTAGTATATCTCCTGTTAACCCAGGATAAAAGTGGGCATTGGAACATTATCAGAAATGGGGTTTGATCAGAAGCTTTGGTTTAAGTTGATTTAAAGAAACACAGTTTATTTGTTGGAGCATTTATTAAATTTAATTGTTGTTATGAGGGGCCTTGAACATGCTGGATAATACTTCTGAAGATTTTTTTTTTTCCTCTGTTTTATTTGTTGAAGTGTTTCAAGAGAGTGAAGATGAGAGTCTGTGCTGTTCTGCTCGTTTTACTTTACTCTCCTTGCTTTTCTTCCAAAGGATAGAGAACTTCTTTGGTTCCTGTCTTTGGTCACGGCTCACTGTTCTTCTAAGAGTACCATGACTGTGGTCCCTCAAGTCAAAAATTTTCAGGTTTTTAGTCTTGTAAATACAAATATATTTGCAACTGAGGAGTCCTGTTTTCAAAAATGCTAAATAGTCTTTGGAAGAAGGTTTTAGCACATTCGTGAACAGGGTTTGGTCTCTTCTCAGGCTGAAAAAGTCTCAAAGGACAGTTATTAAGAGCTCAAGCAAAGCTTCTATCAAAATATATTATGCTTACTTAATGATTTGAAAATATGGAGGTGAGAAAAACTGTTCATTCATCAGTTTATCAGGTACCACCCAAAGCACAGGAAAGGAAGGATTAATTTAGGAACTTTAAAAAATCAGATCCATGTGAATTTAAAAGGAGGCAGGTAAGGGGTGTGTGTGTGTAAAAGTGAAATCACTTTTATTGCTGATTATAGGAAAAGTGACAAAACTGTAAATCAGAACCAGATGGCAACTTTGTTGGCTCTGTTTCAAACCATAGCTCTGATTTACAAATTGTAGCTCTCATTGGAAAAACAAATTTTTGCTTTTTGTCATATTTAATTTTCCAGTTTTAATTTCATTCAGATCTGTGCTTAGAATATAGTTAGTAAAAAAAAAATTAAAAATAAATCTTATAGAGGTTTAAAAATATGAGGGTTCTTCAAATAAACTTTATGCAAAGCCGTCAGAACCCCACACTGCTGGTTATATTGTCAGGTAACCTTATTTCCTATAAGGAGGAAGTCATATATAGATTGTACTCGTAAGATGATTCATATATTTCTTACTCATCTCCCAACTGCTTCCCTCCTACAGAAAATACAAGATGCAGTATTTCCTACAGATAACAGTACAAATCAGTCTCACACACATTTTCTTCTTGTAGGCAGATAGGTGAATAATCCAGATATATACAGATTCAAATAGTTTGTCAGGGAATAAAGTTCACAGTATTTAATTGATCCAGTAAATCTTTTTCATTTCTGCTCAGTTAAACCAAAGAACTCAAACAACATCCTTGAGATGTTTTTCATTCTCATGTTCAAAGATGGGTTGTGCCACATTTTAAGGATTAGTATATGTCAGTGTCTTAAATGTAAGCAGAATGTCTTTTTCTGTCAAGAGAATGTAAGCATTAAAAATATACCAGAGAGTCCTGGATTAATTTACAATTATTAGAAATGCTGTTTATATAGTCTGCTTTTTGGCAATGTACCGGTATAGTTGTGTAAATACTGTATATTGAGCCCAAAGGGTCCAGTTCTGCCAGCTGTTTCTTTCAGACAGTCCCATTAAAATAAGTAAAAATTCTCATGCTTAGGATTAAGGCTTTTCTACACTATATCTGAGTGTTTTCTCATACTAACAAGTTAATGAATAGACAATTTTATTTATTATTTTTAATGCATGGAAAAGAAGGGAGAATTAAAAAAGAGATCTCGGTTCTTTTTATCATAGAAACAGCTTTTCGATGCATATGTCCACTTAATGCCCATCAAAATAGGAAGAATAACAGTTTTTGTAAAAAGAAAAAGCCCCAAAATAATATTTTAATATTCATTAATGGAATGCAGTGACACTGAGGTGCATTTACCCTATAAATTGGCATGCACTGACATTGGGAATCATCTAACATAATGACAAAAAGCTCTTCTAAAGGATAAAGTGATTCAGCTGACAAACTGGCAATTACTCCCACAGACTTTTCAAGTCTGTCTTTAAATAAAACATTTGTTATAACATTCCTCTATATGCCTTGTGTCACCTGCACAAGGTGATAAATGCTGCATTATATTCTATCAGTTACTTTCAATTAAAAATATTTCAAAGCACAGTGATGTAGCTGGAAATGCACAGGTTTAAATTCTCAGAACAATGAGATTCCCTTTTTGGTAGTGACAAGCAAAGACTAACGAAATAAATGCAATAGTTAATTTAATGGCTAAATTTTTTTATTTGTTCATAAGAAATCTACATTCTATTTATTGCTTCTTGGTCACCATTGATCAAAACTACTATTATTGCAGATTGCACTGCCCAGTCGTTCTCTGCTCCATTAAGAGTAGTTGAGTAGTTGATCTACAGCGTTATAATTCTTTGGTTACTATTTTCAGCACACAGGCTTCAGGATAATAAGGCATCATGGCCAGCGAATACTATCAGAAGACACTAATCCATTTAGTATAGTATAATTTATTATGCCGCACACAAACTAATGATCTGTCCCTGTGTTAAATATTTGGCACTGCAAAAGAAAGAAATCACAGTTTTAAAGCTGAAAACAACTTACAAAGAAGGGTTTCTCGAGCAAAAGCCATGTATTTAACTCAGCTGTTATGATTAGAAATAAGGTTTGCACGCCACTTCTTTAACCTCTTGGAATCAGTGTCTTTGAAGAATAGGCCTAAAGAATACCTCACATACCTTAAATATTGTCTGGTTTTTCCCCTCAGTTGTATCATCTAGGCTAATAGTAATTTCCTCTGCTGTTGAACCTTGCCTTGCTTGTATGGATACAGCTACAACAGGATTGTTGCTAAGCCTGTGTGTGCATCCAGGCTATATGTCAGTGTCTCATTACGTAAGGTTTGGCAGAGTATTGATAGCAAACACCCCATTATGTGCTAATAGCAGCAGATTGCATGCTGCTAAATCCTTACAATGATTTAAAATCTGGGTGTGAATGCCTTGTTCACCAAGGACATTCTGCTAGAAACTAGCTAAAATTATATTTGAATTTGAAAACTGTTTTAATAAGAAAAATTGTCATAGTCACCATGAAAGGGATGGATATGAATTTGTAACCTCTCTAAGGAATGCTGGGCACAATCCTGTGAGCAAGACTTGGGACTTTGTTTTGTTTTCAATCTTAAAGCACAGTAAGTGGAATGTCACTAATAGGACCTAACAGTCTGTGCCATTTATTTATTGTAACACACACTGGTTTTGAACATATGTAACAAAGATCCCACTGTATTCAGTTCTGTTGTTTGCTTTTGTGTATATAGAACAACATAAAAATCAAAGGTCTTTGCTTATCTTCTTGCAATAGCTTTATTTCCTGCTCACCTCAATTGCAAAAGGGGGAGTCAGTTGAAAACCATGGTGGGATGGGAGGAGGATGCCACAGGGAGCGCTGCCATAAGTGTCATCCCCACACCTGGCTCCCCTGAAAGTCCAAACCCAGCATGAAAAAGTCACAGTTACTGCTTTCTAGCTGCAACTTTCTCAATAGACATCAGTGGGAGAGTCTCTTCTTTGATTGCTAGATTGCTCCCTCAGCAAGGAACTGGCAATTTCAGGACTTGACACAAAATGAAAACTGTAGCAAACCTTAGCACATGGAATTGCTGAGGAAGTAGAAGCTAAATGATTTCCTCTAGCCCAGGAAACCATTTTCTTGTTTTTAGAGGTCCAATATAAACTAAGACAGAAGAACCTTTTACCGAGTTGTGGCAGCTGACAAAAGAGCTGAATCATTTGAAAACCAAAGCTAAGGCTGCAGAGAAGTAATTCTCTCTGAAATCTTCTGGTTATTTTTTTTTTTTTTTTTTTGTTAAAACCAGGTACCAGTGCTCAGCAAAGATGAAATAAGATGGTGGCTCTAGAGAGATGGGTCTGTTCTCCCCTGTTTTGCGAAAGTTTTCAGATGTTTATATTAACTGTTCAAGAACTTTCAATTTTCAACTTTTGGGATGTTTATTAATTTATGATCATTTTCAATCACCTACATGGGGTGATTTAGTATTCTTTGAATTTTTAATGTCTTTTCAAGATTGATATTTATGATGTGCTTATAACTTTATACTTGAATGCCATTAACATGCAGTGTATTAACAAAATAATGTAGTATTTTTGCTATGGCATCTTCAATAATGTATACAATTGTTTCTCTAAGGAAGAAAGCAACCTGGGGTGTTGAGAGACTCTAAGCAACAGGCTGTACTGACAGAAGGAAATTTGGGATAGCAGGGTTCCTGGAAAGCCCTCAAGAACAACTCCAGAATTTATTTGTAACATGTTTACTATAAATTAAGTTTGTAATTGCTTCAAGATAATATGACTCTCATCCAAAGAAATAAAATATATTCTCAAGAATAGTACATAGAAACTCATGAACAAAATTAACTTGTGAGCTGAGATGGAAAAGTAAATCTAAACGTTCAAAGGCAGCATGTATTCAAAGCCTTAAGAAAACACTTTATTTGTATGTATATGAAACTGCTCTCCCTTTCCTCCTACTTCTTTTCTTTCTGTCTTTTTTTTTGGTGCTATCTTTCAGTCTTTGCTTACTCTAGACATACACTGTAATACGTATGGGGCTCTGTATAGGCAGTAATAAATAATAGGATCTCCAACTGATGTTCCTAGAAATGACAGCTTCTGAAATATAGTCAGTCATCTGACATATAAATCTTCCTTTTGAATCTTAGCAAATTCTACTTCTAGATTTGTCAGCTGCCTTTCAGATTCATGGTTGCTGTGTTTTGGTTGCTATATCTTTGAAATAGCTCAGGATAATCAAAGTTGCCCATGTTGGATCCCATTAAGATCTTTTCAAGAAGCCCTAGAGGCTTAGAACTCAATAGGCTGCATGTCCCCAGAGCTTGAAACTCTTGAGTATCTCTCAGTTCTTGCATGGGTTTCAGATAACTGACAGTGCAGTTCATTCACTGAGGAATGGGTGCTAATCTAAGATGAAAATTAGAAGATACTTGCTTACAAGGTGCTATAAAAGACAAGGTAGCTGTAGGTGATTCTTACTGTTCTTAATGGACTGAGGATGCATTAAATTAAGAAATCTGTGGGCTTGTAGCACATCTAGCTGGAAGGTTATTTACATGTCCTGCAATAACCAGGTAAGAATGCAGTTACTCATAGAAGTATTGTAAATACATGCTAATTGCTGTCAGTGGTAGTGTTCAGAAGATCATGCATTTTTTATGCATGGCAAGCTGCTAAAATATCCTCGCTACTTAATTCTCCATCATAGCATCCCCATTGAAAAAGCACTAACAGACAGGTCTTCCATTTTAGTATTTCCACCAAGACTTTGAAAGCTCCCAGTGAAGGTGCAAGAGGGATGTGACAGACATTGCATTAACATAAAGCTCAGAATACTTATGTGCTTCTGCTTCCCAGGGAAGCAGTCACCCAGCCTCCTGTAAAGGCAAAAAACATGAAGAGACTGGGATCTCTTATCAGCCCTCTTGGGCAGAATTGCAATACAGAGTGCTCTGCTTAATACTACTTATCGCTAATTTTGTGCATGATAACTGAAGCATGAACAATATCTGAGTGGGAAGCAAACTAGATCTATAGCTGCATAGTCAAGCCTATCAAAGTATATTGCTGAGCTCCTGCAGCCAAACAGTTCTGCAGAATATCAGCTGAAACAGGATGTTCCAGCTCACTGGGCCTCCACTCACCATATGCTTGTGCAGCCTCACCTGTAATAGCAGAGAGCTATGCTCAAGGGTAGGGTGCATTAAAAATTAGGAAGGTATGCTGGAGTGAACCCGCATTACACTGAAAATTGATGGGCTTTGTTACTTGCTATATCTTACTGAGTTGTCGGGCAATGACAATGAAATGACTTGCTGAAATCACTCACGTGAGTGAGGAGTGTATATTGCTCTTAGAAATATATATGCAAAGTCATGCTATGGAGATTACCCTGAGGAAAACCCACTCTTGTCTGTCCATTCTATAAGAGAAGAGAAAGAATGATGATTCTAGTACATGGCTTGCCTGTTTAAGCAAGAAAAGTTCTCTCTTCTAAGCTTATCCTATGCAGCAGGAATCATATGTGTATTTTGAGGGTGACACAACTATAGGCGAACGTTGTTTCTGAGAATATAGGACATAGGGTGGGATTTCCTGACAGAGCCTGAATCATTCATGCACCTGTGTTAGCTGTAAGTTAGAGACCTTACGCTGGTGAAGCGTTTTGGGAATAGTCTGGTTTTGATGCAGAAGCTCAGGATCATCCCAGTTTGTTTGGTTTTTTCTAATGAAAGGAAACATGGAGCAAGATGTCAAAAGCAAAATATGAATTTCTGCTTTTATTATAATATGCCTTAATACAAGATTTTCCTTACACTGTCAAATTAAACTGAAAATTATTTTCCTGGCAATTAGTGCACAAATGCTACAATTAAACTACTGTGAGGAAATACATAGAGTTTACATTTCCCTGTTCTTTTAATATCAAAACCCCCCATTTGCACTAAGACCACACTTAGAAGAAGTAGTTGAAAAAGCTTAGCTAGATTAATTTCTATTAATGTGGTATTTTTCTTGTTTATAATGCCAAGAAATCCAAAGATGTGAAAGCCTGAGGACTGCAGCCCAGGCAAATCCAGCAACACTCCAGGGTTTTACATTTTCAAGTGTGACTTTTTCTTAGGAGAGAGAGGTTGTTTAGTTTTAATTCAAACAAACAAAAAAAAAAGCTTAAAGTAAAGAGAATATCACCGCATGTCTACCTCACCTTCCTTTTTACTTGGTCCTGTAATTACAATTGCAATTACAATTTCAACTGAGCGGATGGCCCCAGGCAGCTCATCAAAGCTTGGTGGGGAACTCATCTGCTTCCTGGTAAGGTTAGTACTGGGCAACCATTAAAATGTTAAAAGAACACAATTGCAAGGCAAAGGGAAGAAGGAAGTTGTCATTCTTTGGTGTCTGCTGCAGTCAGTGCTCTGTAACGTCTGAATGTCTTGCTGTGAGTTAAACATCAGTTTGCTGCTGACAGATAATCTCTACAAAAGATACTTCCCTGCTGGCCAGCAGCTTGGGGATCCAGCTGTGGAGAGAGTCAGGGCAGGATTATCATGAGCTCCGTGTGAAATCTGTTTAATAAATGTGGTTCCACATCCAGTGCTGATTGGATAAACATGATTTCAGGCTGTTTAGGCATGGTGTGAGATATCGCATTTTCCAACCAAAATGTTTTTTCTGCTTATTCTAGATATCAATGTTCCTATGACTAATTTTGATCTTAATGACATGTTTTTTCTCTTTAAATGTGCCTTTCTCGTGACATTGAGAGCAATAATAAACTGGAGACAAGTGCAAGTCAGATGGACAATTGGCAAAGGGAAAATATTAGGAACTGCTATAAAATCAGGTGCTATTAGCAGCATTTTATTTTGACCAAAAGCAGCAATAATTATTCTTTCATTAATATTTCAGAAGACCAGGACAGATTATTGGAATAGAATAAGAAGTTCTTCATTTAACTGCACTTTCTTCACATTAGAGAAATTCTGACAATGCTTTTTGAAGCACAATTTGTTGTTTCTCTCCAAATAATTAATTTGAGAGGTGTGTATATGCTCTGGTGGTAGCAGTTACAGCTTTGTCTTTCTAATAAGTGTATGTGTAAAATAGCACACATGCGTGAAAATAAACATGCAGAGTAACTTGTGGTGCAAAACAGCTTCCGAAGTATGTTTCCAATGCATCTCTGTAGTCCATGGCACCAATTTCATGCTTGATGAAAATCTTATGTTGCTTAAACCATCTTGATAACCAGACTAAAATGATGAATTTGTTCACATTAATTAATCATATTACCTAAATTATGCATTATGAATGCTTTTATATCTTTACTGGTTTTTATTTCTGTGTTATAAAAAGGCTTGAGAACAAGAGATGTGTTGTGAAGGGGAAAGAATTGGAAAATGCTTTCAAGATTTTAAATAGATCATCCATATAGTTCATTATTGCTTAGAGCAAAATTACAGTGTGCTTAACAGAAAGTGAAATGTCAATCAAAACAAAAAAATCAATATTACTAGTGACCCCTAAAGAACTTGCAAGCAAGCAGGTTAATCAAGTCTTCTTTTTCCAATACACCTACCTGAACTTCAGCACAAAGTAATTAATTTCAGGTTCCAGTACAGAAATATCCAGTGCAGCAAATATCCTCTTTGGATGTGTGCCTTTTCATAACATTCTAATTAGTCCTTTTTATACTACGACTTTGTTAAAATGTGGAGGGTGATAGAACAGTGCTGACATTTAAAAGGTCTGGCCTTCCATTCTCTAATAATCAGCTGGAGTCGTAAAAACTGCTTCTCTTAATTGCCAGACAAAAGCAACATGTTTACCAAGCTACTTTGCTGTATAGATGTATGAATAAGCCCTAGCTTAATTAACTGCTGTATTTTTTTCATCTCTGAGTAGTTTGGGGGTTTTTCACCCCCTGGAAAAGAGCTGTTACATCCCCTGTGCTGAGGCTGCTGCGCTGTGCTGGCAGTACCTTGTCTGTTCCAGAGGAACTGCATGCAACCCAGGGCCAAGTCTTCCCTGAATTCAGCCTTTCTTCTGATGTCCACGTGCTCTCCTACTCTGCTTAACTGTTTGTGAGTTTCAGTTCAGTCCCTCCAGGATTACAATCTGCCAGTATTGACAGGGTTTAGAGACTTGGCCAACTCTCAATCCCCTGCTTTCTCTGACTCCACCTGTGCAAGGGCATGTCAAGTTTTCCACTGACATTTTCATTGAAAAAATGAGCAATTTAACATTGGAAGTGGAGAAGTTTCTATAAAAAGGAATGAAAGAGGAGATGCAATTTTCTTATTTTGTGTACCTCCATTCCTGAATGCTGAAGAAAGTGTTAACTGTGGAAACCTGTTCTGAGAGCACTTCAGCAAAATAGTAGGATTTGGACAACAGGTTTGTTTCCCTATACAGTGTTTCTATAGGCAGTGTTTTTATATTTCATATAATTTTCTGAAGGTGCTGAAACCCATATTTCACAGCTTCCAATGACTTCCTCTCTAACTGGAGTTAAGGGGGTTTTCTAGAGAGGACAGGAGAGTTTGGTTGATAAGGCTTTATCCATACAGGATGTGAAAATCGAACCACATCAGATCTGATTGTGCAGCTAGAACTACGTACATTGGGCAGTACAGGTTGTTATCACTCCTGAAATAAAGCTGAAAGAGCAATCCATAAATGATATGAAATCTATAATGGCATTATGTGTATACAACTGTATGTTAGGTTTATTGTTGGAGTATAAAGGTTACTTTAATTTTATGAGAGGTCTATACCTGCTAGATATATAGACAAAGTCAAGAGATCCCTTATAAAATAGGTTTTGTTATGGCCTGAAGATGCAGCTTATCACAGGTAAGTAGAATATTGCATTGATCTCTGCTGCAGATAATGAGACTGCCTGGGAGCAGCAGTCTTGTCATATGAAACAAATTGCTGATCACAAGTCAAACATACTGGGGAGTTTCACATTTAGTTTGAACTGAACTGTAATAAAAAGGGTAAAGCCCTCTTAGCAGGTACATGCGCAAGAAAAATCTGCTGGGGAAAAAGAAGGGGAGTCTGGAAATATGGTAGGGGCTGAATGGACATCATGATCAGGTATTAAGTGAGGAGGAGGAACACCTGGCCACACTGATAACCTACCAAAGGTGCTGGCCTTTTGCTCTTTAATGCATAGCAAGATTGCAGGTGGGATGTTTCTGCCTCCCTTCCTGCTGTGGTGCTGGTGCAGTGAGTAGGATGTTGTGCACAGCACCCTTGTGAGCCTGTCAGCTAAACAGGGAGGATTGCAATGAACAGGTAGGATTTTTCTGCATTCCTGGCAAAGGATGCTTGTTGCTAGGAATGTTACTTAAATAGTGTCTAGGGAATGAGTGAGTACACTCGTCTTATTGTGCTAGGTGAAGGGCTATTACCAAACATAAAGTATGTTGGCACATTGTGAAATGGTAGCGCTTAAAAGATGAGCAGGACTTTTGTTCTAGAGAGGACACCATGAGGTACAAATGCATGCATGTGGAATGCCCAAGTGGCTGCTTGGTTATTCAGGAGGAGGGTGGAAGAGATGGAGATATTGAAAGTGAAGGAAGTCAATGCCCAGCCTTTCTCTTTGCTGGGACAGGCTGCAGCCCTTGGAGAGGCCCCAGTCCTGCCAGGCAGGATGGTTGATGTGTCACGTTTCCAGCATCTGTGGTGCAGTATCCAACTGGGGAGTCACTTGGGCAGGGGGATGGCACTCATCCTTTGCCTGGGAGCAGACAGTGCTGGGCAGCTGGTGCAAATTGCCAGAAACTATTTGGGGTACTGTGATTTATTTTGTGTTTAAACACTGCAGCCCCCATAGTATAATGTAATGTAATATGATTAATATAATCCTCAAAACTTCTTGCTTACTCTTTCTCTGTTCATTTTCCCTCTCAGTAAGCTGTTCCTCCTCTAGCATTCTCCTCCATGCAGTTGAGGTGTAAGGCTCATCTTTTGCATGTTTCTTGGCTGGTTATGTGGTACCCCTTCTTTCAGAGATTTGTCTTTAAAATGTATTAGTACAAGTAAATAAATGGTGTGTATATATAGAGGATCTTGGTCAACAGAAAAATGTAACATTTGATTTTTCCCTGAAATCTTCCAATTCCTGTGTGCTCACTGCCCTGCTGTTGTGGTGCTTTCATCACTCATGGTGTGAGCCAAAAGGCAGAGACTGTTATGCAAATGTTGTTAAAGTGAATTGATAACTTGTTGTACTCATTTATATAAACTTGTTTCACTAAATCCTGTCAGTACTGTAAGCTTCAGGGTGAACAGCTGGGCTCTGCTCCCACTGTGTGTGAAGAGTTCGTGTTTGCAATGCAATGTAAGCCCAAATTAAAGGTGTACTCTGCACCCAGGCTCTGCTGTAACAAAGCACTCTGTGACACCGCTTCTGGTCAGGAAACCACACTGGTGGAAGAGTGCACCAAAAAAAGCTTTGGTTTGTTAAATTCCTATACATTTTGTTAGTCTTTTGAAGATACTGGGCAAGTGACACATTTTAGTCTGACCAAATAGGGCCAGTTTTGAGTGAGAACGCAGCCCTAGGAATATATGGTTTTACATTACCAATTTGTGCTTTGGAATTAAAACTAGACATGTGGAAACACAGCATTGTCAGCATGTCAGCCTAACCGGCACCTTTCAGCTGGCAGTGAATACTGATTACCATCTCCACATCAGACAGTTCTTCTGTCTAATATCATTAAAACACAGCTGAAATGAAAGTCTGTTTGGTTCTAATTTTAAAGGAATTTCTTAGGCAGATCAGGCCAGAAATATATGTTCTCTTTAAAAAAAAAAAAAAAAAATTAAAAAAGTGAGAAAATCATAAAAGCAAATATTTCATGCGAATATTAATGTTTTTCACAAACTAAATCAAGTCTTTGAAAGGAATTTTTTCCTGGATTTAGATGGCATCTGTTATGCCAGCTTTCTGGGGGGTTAGGCAACACCTATCAGGTGTTACTTCTGTTGGCTTTTCACTTGCATGTTGTGTTGCTGTAAAAGTGCTGTCTTTTTGATGCTGCAGTGGATACTACTAGTAATGAAGATTTCCTCATAGTTTAAATATTAGAGACTCCTGTTGTTATGTCAGAAGGCTTTGAACAGATCTGTTCAAGTGAGAATTTCCATTTCCTTGGAAGGTTGAGCATTTTGAAATGTTTGAAGTGGAAGCATAACTGTTAATTCTGATGTTTGTTATCTCATAAATGAAGGCATTTAAACCTATGTTTCATTTTGAATAGAGGAGTCTTTTTACCTTTGTATGGAATACACCCTTTAATTGTTCTTTTCTATGGGAACTTTGTCTAAATGAAGATGTCAGAGCTTGAAACTGTGGTCCTTAATGCAAGTTAATAAAAGCCAGCCAATTGTTTATTTGCTTCCTTGCCAGAGAAATGATGGAGGTGGCATGTCCCACATTGCTCTCTCTAATCTGACACTTCATATATTGTCTGTTATCAGAACAAAATCCTTTATAGATGCCTCTTTGAGAGCTTCAGAAATAAGATTTCATGAGGTTTTTTTTTTCTTTATGACAACATAATTACAGCTTCCACCAGATTGTAAATACTCAATTTGTTGAAAATTGTGTAAGCTGGCGAAGAGTCAAATCCCAGACTTCTTATTCAGGCTTTCCTCTGACTTTCCATTGATCTCAATGGCATAACTCAAGCTCTCTGTTTCTAGTGAAGTCTCTCTGTGCTTCTTTGTTTGATGTTCCAATGAGCAATCTTCTTTCTCACAAGCTGTATTTCAGAGATGTATGTTGAAAAGGTGTTAGGATGTTATTGAGGCAGTTAACAGAGTAAATCGGATCTTATGTGCCTGGGATGCTGACTTTGACATTCACTCGATGCTACAAAGATACAAAGGTTAGCTACAACTTTGATAATCTCTTGCAATGTAGCCTTTTGTCAACAAAGCCACAGGTGTGACCACAGAGAAAATAATTTTGAGTCTATTTTGTGTTCTCTTCTTTTTCTCACAGTTATGCCTTTAAAAGTTCAAATCTCAAGTAAATAAAACAGTGAATCTATGTTTTCTTTCCATTTTCCTTTCTAAAATGGTGTCATGGAGTTGTTTCTCAGCAAGCCCCAATCAAGTTGACAGAATTTACAAATAGAAAGCTGTGGTTTTCTACCTGCCAGTTTGACCTAACCTCATGTTTGCATCTGAAAGCCAAGCTGTATTTGATGTGATCTAGAAGACCACCTGTAGAGGCCCATCATCACAATAATGGTATGGGGATCAGTTCAGTTAACTGAATTGCTCTTTTGGGGAAGTTTATTAGTGTATACAGCAGATGGAGGAGCTGGTTCTTATTCTGCAATCTTGTTTCTAGGTCAAAAATCATGGGTAGGCCTCAGCAATGTTCCCTGAATTATGTTATCTCTAAAATACGCCAAAGAGGAAGTAGCATTAAAACTTCCTTTTCAAACATCCTTGATAGCAGATAAGATTCTGAGCTCATGTGAGGAATGCATCATTGACTACGAATTTTCTGGGATTTCTTAAAATCATTTTGTTAGTCTCAGCAGTGGGTGGGGAAGAGACACTTGTTTATCATTATATTGCAGTAACCCTTAGAGAAACTACCTGCCCCAAAGAGTTCCTTTGTGCTAGGCACTGTACAGGTATGGGTGAAGCAGTATTTCCACATGATAGAGTTTATAAACCTCATAACATAAGGTCACCAAGGGGTAGAAGAAAGCAAATATGGCCCTTTTCACTCAGGAAGAGAATTGGAGGACAAAATTGGAACTGGGATAAGATCATATGGGTTACAGTAGAAGAATAAGAAATGACCTGTGATTTTCATTATTGTAGTACTGAGGCCATGGCACACAGAAATGTTGTGACAGAAATGTTGCCGAGACAGTCTTCTGCAGGGCCCTTTGCAGGAGACTGATAAGACATGGCAACATTAAAAGCACAGTCACAACT
>JBCJKH010035562.1:10320-20489 GCA_039877255.1 Loriculus beryllinus
AAAGAGTAACTAGCATACCAGCAAGTGCCGCAATAAGTTTAGGCTAATGCTGGTGACAGTGGCCTTGAGAAAAGTGGTCACATTTGCAGGATTTATGTCTTCATTATTTCAACCTGTGCAACTCAATAGCAATATAAAATATTATCTTTGAGTTCTTCCAATATCATACCATATTGGTATGTCAGTTGTGACTTCAATTTTTAAAATGAAGCTTGTAAGCACTTGTACTTTTCATAATAAAAATTAATATTTTTCTTGACTAACTAAAATGGTTGCATGTTTTTATTAATTAATACCATCTTGGGTATTTTTGAATCATGGTTAATATTTTTTTGCATTCTCTGTCAGAATATAGACAATGAGAATTGAGGGTTGAACTAAATAAGAACAAATTCATTAGCTTGAAGAATTTGTGATTTTTTTTCCTATTTTATCGTATATTAATTATTTGGTCAATATTAAAAATGTCACAAAGACAATAATGAAAAAATATTAAAACTATTAATATAGTTCAAGTTAATATATGTATTCTTTAATACTGACCAAAATAGTTAGGAAATGCTAAACTCTGTTTCTGTGCTAAAGTTGAAAAAATATCTAGAGTACAAAGAACATTGCAATCTAAACAGTATATTCATGAGTACAAATCATAAATTATTCAATGAAACTATCAAATCTATTAATAATTTTAATCTTAGAGAATAGAAGATGACTAATTTTGCACTTTGCACACAATTAATATGCAAAAGAACTCACAGAGTAAGTATCACTGACTTTCCCACTTCTTTTTAGTAGACATATAGTAACCAAAATATTCTAGGTGGTTACCACATGTAAGTGAATCTAAGAGTTATTTTTAGAAAAGAAATATAATTTTAATGCATCTCTATTTTTTTCCTTTTTGTATAAATATCTGAAATTACCATAGAAGTACCTGTGAATAAAAATTACACTAGATAAAAGTGTAAATAAATTGTATCTTTCGCAGTTACAGAAATACAGGTGTGACCTGAACTTCCTCTCCAGGAAAGCTGATTCTTCTTACTAATGGAGCTTAAAACTTTGTTTGGAAAAGCCAAGATAAAAGAGGAAAAAGCAGCTTTGCATAATTTTATAGTTTTTTCCTTTACTTCTAAAAACCCATGCATGTTAAACAAAACCAACTTCCATGAATAATTACTTATAAGCCAGTGATTACCATAGAGCCAGAATTATCCGGGTTTTACTCTCATCAATGAGCAGCATAGCTGTAATGTGAGCCAGTGAGGAATTAAAACATAAACTCAATTGCATGTTTGGTCATTTATTCCTATTAATGAGCATACATTCCCCCAAATCCTACTGTTGGAGCAATGACCAATTTACAAGAGGTGGAGTAGGTCCAGGGACAGTGAAAGAAGCAGCTGCTTCACTACATTCTCCTTTTGAAACTACTTTTTCCTGACAGTTTCAGGGAAATACAGACACATAAATAAGTAGAGTTTGTCCTCCAAAATGCTTAGCTTTCTGAAGAAGAAAGTGACAAAATGTATGAGATTCACATATAAAAAAAATATATGGATCTATATATATGAAGACATATATATATTACACACCCCAGATATATAAGACCAGAAAAAAGTCATGGTATTTAGCTTGACCTGCTATATTTCAAGAAAGAACAGAATTTCACACAGAATTCTCACTTGTGCAGAATGTTGAATAGCTTGTTGCTGACTATGAGTGTATGTATCATTTATGTTAGAAAGGCTTGTATAAGTTGTAAAAGACAGGGAGGCAGAATATAAACTATTTGCCTTTAAATAAAGGCAATTCTCATTTTCATATTTTGGAACTTCAAGAAACGAGTTCATTATTTTTGCAATCTGTTTAATTTCCATCCTCATATACACACTTGATAAAATATGCATTAAAACTTTTGAAAATGAATCATACAAAGAATAGAAAAAGCAGGTTTTCTTGAAGTAGAACAAAACAATAATGTAAGAAAAAGTATATTTGATAAAATTAATGTCTTCTTTTCAAGGCAAAGTAACAGAGCATAACCTGAAGTATTTATGATTCAAATATTTTTTTTGGCAGAAGCATTGATTCGTCTTGCCCAATATCAGTATCACAGAGTTTTATGCATTTGAAGTACAGTGAATTAATTTCTTCCCCACCCAGAGAGCATTTTAAAAATATCTGATGTGATAGAATATAAAGCACCAGCCAAATGAAAAAAAATAATATGTGTTTATATATATATATAAATGCCTAATACACTTCTACGAAGACTTCTCACTGAGTTATGACACTACAACTTCCATGGATGTTCTGTATTTTTGCAGAATATGGTGCAAAACCTGAACCGCTTTGAAATTATGAAGATCTTCTCAGACAGATAATTATCAAGTGGATAGGCTGAAACAGGATAGAAAAGAAAGAGAAAAGATCAGAGGAAAATACACTGTAATTTATTTTTGTAGGGCACCTCTCATAGTGTAGAGTACCTTGAAGTGCTTTACAAAGCAATGAATTAACTACTTGTAGCAAAGCAACGGTTAAGAAAGGAGATGCTAGTCTGTGCCAGTGTTTCAGACAGGCCCCAGCAAGTCTCCTGAATTTCAAGCCTAGTTGTTAGGTTATATTGTTTGTATGCAGGAGTAGGCGTGCTAGGAAAGTTGCAGAAAAAAGCCCCAACAAACTTACATTACTTTTAAGAGTTATTTTTTAAATGTTGACATTACAAATTTATGAGAGCACAAGCTTATCCTTGGAACTCAGAAGTTCAATTATGTTGGTCTTCTGCAGGATTGCTTTGTCTGGTTGCTTGGTTAGCTTTTTAGACAATGTAAAGAAAAACTAAAATTAAGATTTAGGGCCATCATGGGGGCTTTTGTGAGATGGAAAGAATGTATCAACCATTTACAAGGAGATAAATTTTATTTCATCACTGCCTCTTTACAAATACTTAATTATTTTAGTTTTCCTCTCTAGTGGTAAACGTCCTTTCAGAAGTGCCACAAAACGTGATAACTCTAAAAATGAAAGTATGCAGAGGAAAAAGATGGAAATTCATATGCATATCAGGATGGTATCAACATGGAGCTGTAAACTTTCAAATTTAGGAACTTAGTGTGCAGTCAAAAAGTGGTTTATGCATGTATTCTCACTTAAAGCATTCACTACAGTATTCATTATTCTTAACTGCCAATGCTTTAGAACAATATAACATAATGTTTTGCAATGAGTGTTTTGGACTTTCTGCAGAAAACACAGAATTAAGACTGCAAAGACACTTGCCGAGGTAGAGTGTAGAAAATGATCCTTAGAGAATATGAATTACAGCTCAGCAGTAGCATCTGGGATTATCCCTTATGCTAGAATTATGACTCATGCTACAAAGCTGTGTTGGGGAAGTGACATATTCTTCTGTTGATAAATTGAAGAAAAACCTCTGTTTCTCAGAACAAAAGGAGATGGAAACTGCAAAAGCTTCCTTTCCACCATTCCTTTCCTTTCTGGGAGCAAAGGTAGGCTAACTGAGGTCTTTTCTAGTGGTGTCATAGCTGGGTGTGCCTAACTTTTTACCTTTGGCCTGATGCAGCCAGGCAGAACAAAGCTGGGAGGAGTGAACTGTACAAGGGTGGGAACATGGATCGTGGACCCATGATTCAGCTTCCAGCACTGCTGACACCTCCAGAGAAATAGTTTTTCTTCCATGTCATCTGAGAAGAACAAGCTGGAACCAAATAACTCAGTGAGACAGATCTATTGACATGATTCACTTGCTTTTACTGTGATGGTGTGGGACAGTTCCTTAGGTAAAATTTCTTATGCTATGCCTGATGTACAAACTGCTTAAAAATATTGTGCGATCAAGCTTCATCACTTCTTTCAATTTTTCTCATTCGAGCAACAATAATTTTAAGACATTTGATAATGTAGTTCTTACAAAATACCTGTGAAGATGGCAAAGACATTCCTCAGTTTTGTTTTGTTTTGTTTTGTTTTGTTTTGTTTTGTTTTGTTTTGTTTTTCTGAAGAAGACAGGAAGCACCAACAAGGAAAAGAAGTTGAACATCCCTGCAGCAGTTACAGAGCAACTATGAACGAACTTCAAATTTAAGACTTAATTTTTGCTGCTACTGAATTACGTAATACAATCCAAGTGCTTTCTAATTGGATTTAGAAAATGAATATTGGAGCAACAAGAACTTACTTTTGCAGAAAAAAAACTTAGTACTATCTTTATGGAAGATTCCTGCTTTGCCTGAACCAGCTTCTAGATTTTCATAGGCATTGTATGTTGATTGTAGAATTCTATGTGACAAATAAAACAATAGTAGAAAAGAAATAATTCTTAAATTGTAAATACCATAATTTTTTTAACTGATTTTTATATAATCTGTTTCTATAAGATTGGTAGTTTCTTTTACTTCTCTAAGTTATTTCCATGAGGGCTATCTAAAATTACTTGTGAAAATAGATAAGCAGAAAATTCTCCAACACATTTTCCTAGTAGTACAGACATTTCTACCATACAGTATTTCTGTATTTTTGTATCTTTCCTTTCCTTTTTATATTTTATTTTATTTTAGTTATGTTATGTTATTTTATATATTTTTAGTTATGATTTAAAGTAATATATAATCTTTTACATTTAATTTAATTGCTCCTATTGCTCAGAAAGACACCTATTTGAATGTTTTGGGCTTTTAAAAATAACCCAGGCATTTTTATGCAATGCTTTACATTATTTCTGTTTTAACCGACTGATGAATGATTTTATATTTGCAGCTGCAGTGTAGCTAACAATGTAGTCACATGCTTAGGTAGTACAAAAAGGCTGAAAACACCTAATAAATAGAAAATGCAGTTGTCTCAACAACTGAAATACAGTAGCTCTCACACCAGCAATATTCCTAAAACTGAGCTATTCCAAGAGCTCACCTAAACAATTCCTACATCATACTGCCTAGCATGACTTTGATTATTGAGTAAATGGCAGAGGAGATTTGATGAATTCTGTGTGGGTTAGAGCTACATGTACAGGAGATTTTTATAATGTCAGATATTCTATCAATTAAGCTGTAATGATCACAATTCAGTGCATTTACTAAAGAATAATAAATGATGGAAGGAATTAATGATGCAAGGTGAATATGACATCCAGCTGGTTATTATTTCTTTAAGAAATATAGAAGATATGCTTGTGACTTCCACCACATAAATACAATGATTAAAATGAATCAGAGATACTCTCCTTCCTTCTTTTCTGTCATAATTTCTGATACATGTATATGAGATATGCTCTTTCACTTGACTGGGCATATCTATGTGCTATATTATTACTCAGAACAGTGGTTGACTTCTTTCAGCATGTTTTTCTAGGGATAATATTCATGCCTTATTATTGTATTCCCATTGATGAACTGAAGAAACCTTTGCTTTATACATTTAAGACAATTTATAGAAATGATTTAACACTGATAAAAAATTGCTGGTATAGTTTAAGATATCCTGGTAAACATGGTAAATTGTTTAGGCTAGAGCAATTATTTAATGTTTCTGTACAGGTAAAAAGGAATATTGCATCCTTCTTGTATCAGTTAAAAATTAGACAAGGTTGAACTTGTTTTTAACATAAATGACATGAAAATTTTTTCAGTTTTAATAACTGGAAGATCAAATTCTAAAATAACTTCCATAGAACTAGAAAATTAAGTAGTTGATGGCATTTCTATTTTTACAGAACTTGAGAGCATTAAATTGATTTTTTTTTTCTTCTTGAATCATTGAATAATATTTTAAAGAACGGGTGCTATTAGGCACTCTTTTATATACATAGTCCAAGACTATTGCTGCACTATAGGCCTGTCTTTCATGATGGATAAAAAAAATCTTATAGCAAAATTGGTTCATTCATAAAAGCAAGAACAGAATGAAGAAGAAATTAAGTGAAGGAAGAAATTCCATATTACAAAGTATTGCCCTAGGGCTACAAAGCAGAAATGAAAAAAGTGAGAATGAGAAAAAAAAAGTATGAGGTGAAAATGGGCAAATATTCTTAGTGACTTCAGTAAGCTTCAACAGAACTATATCTACTTATACATATATTAATAAATTATTCAGAAGAACTTAATTAAATAACAGAGAAAATATTATACTGTACTAAAAAATGAAATAACCAAGAATTCATTAAGAAGTCATTATCATGAAATACAAAATTAAGCATAATTCTGTTTTATGTCAGATGCAGAGGAAGCTATATTCTGTTCCATGCACTATATCTGATAATGGGACCTTGCCATGTAGTTGAAAGCTATTTATAAGACTGAAATCCATACCAGACAGAAAGCAAGAGTTTTCAAAATGTATCTTCAATGACAATAGAAGTAAAACATACAGTGTTTAAGTTCTCTGACTCATGCTTATTTTCTGCTTCATGTAGGGATGAGTGTCCACAAATGATCTAGTCACAGTTTTTATCCCCTTCCTAGTTCTCAAATAAACAGAATACAGAGAAAATGTAAGACACCCCTGTGGTAATATTCTTTGTTGAAAATGGAGCAAACCCCAGTGAATTACTGCTTTCCCATATAGGTGTTCAAGAAGCAAACTGAGAACAGATGAGCAATTCAGAATATTGCACATCTCTGCATTGATATAAGTGGGCACTTAAGTGGAGTAATCTTCTGGAACAAGGCAATAACAGACCATCCATATTACTGGGGCTGCTCCTGGGGGAGTGGAGGTGTATGCTACCCCTTACTTAAGACTAGAATGAAAGTGACAGTATACTTCTATGTAATTTGAATTCTTCTGATATAGTGATCCATGTTCTTTAATCTTCTTGTCACTGCAAAAGATTTGGGAGAAATAAGAAAAGTCTTACGTTTGTAGCTTTACATATATTCCTGAATCTTTCTCCACAAGCCAAAAAGGAGTCATGGCAAAATAAAAGTGCTGTCAGTTTAGAATGAGATTCTTTCTTAAAAATTTTAATATTGCTGTTTTCTTACTCTATATCTTTTTTCTTATCTGTCAGTACCTATATCATGTTAACAGGAAAGTAACATGAAAATTATTTTACAGTACTAAAAATCTTTTGTCTTTATAAATGAAACATAAATGAATTGATTTGAATCAGAGAGTCTTTCTGACAATTCTATTAAAATAGAATTAACTCATATGGTGAAATAGCTCAATGTTATATTTAAATTTATTGAATATCCATTTCATACAGTATTAGATTTCAATTATTTGAATGTAATATAGCAAATGTTGAGGGTCACATACTTGTACCTCTGAGATAAGTTACAGAATTAAACTGCCAATGAAACTGGTCAGAAACTTCAATGGAGTCATTCTTTCTTACAGAAAATACTATCTTCTCTATTTCTTTTGCAAGAGCATGTCCATTTTGCTAAAATTCTGATAGAAAACTGTTTAGTATTGCCTAATTCACTAACCTTGTAATTTAACCCTTTTCCTGCTTGGCATGTGGGATGTTGAGAATCTTCAGGCTGATTACATTGCACCAAAACAAATTTAAGGTGGATATACTGCAGAAGTGGTGGAGTGATTATGCAGCCATGTAATCATATCTTGTGATCTAGTGATCCTCTTCTTCCCACCTTCAAACACTGTGAACACAACCTAGACAAACCTTCCAAGAGAGATCACAAGATTTCAGTTTGCCTGTGCTAAGTCTGCCTATATTTAACCAAATTTCCAGGGTCCATTTTTTTCATACCAGCCTGCCAGGTGATATGGCCCTGCCTCACTAAGTAACTGGGCCATCTAGCATGTCATGAGGTCCCACCATTCTGGGTTCTGAGCAGAAGGAGAATCCTTAGGAAAGCTCTAAACGAGACACTACTTTGAAAAGAATTATCATTAAACTTCCACTTTTCGATGCAAAATACAGAAATGTAATAGTTTCATTTATCTATTTAGTTTTATTTATGCATTTAGTGACAAACTGCCAGCTACAAGAATACATATTCACCTTCTGTGAAACTAAGGCAGCAATTTGGTGTCTAATTCCACAAGTGCTCGAGCAAAAATCAAATTAGCCTGAAATTCAGCTTAACCTGTAAAGAAGGGAGGTTACACTAATTTTGCATTACTGGGCATGTGCCCTGGTCTAAAAGCACATATGTAGACAGTTATAGTGGCAGTTATGCAGAGAATTATTTCAGCTGAAGACTTTTACCTTGGTAGCATATCCAGTCTCAGGGTATGAGATACAAAGATATCCTGCATCATTCATCATACAGGCAATAAAAATTCAACTGGCAGCTATGTATTTACCAAAACAGTTAGTTCTATTAGTTTCTGTTTTGACTAGAAATTCCTCAGGACATGGGGTGTACTTCAGCTTGATGAGTTCTATGTGGTATTTTCCAGAGTACCTGCTACCCATAATAATCTATGACTTCATGACTACATTGTAAGCCTCACAGTGGCTGCAAGGTATATCTGGAAACGATAACAAAATTCTCATGTTTCTGAACTATGATTTAAGGACATCAGTCTAGGATGTCTAAGAATTCTAGGAGGCTTCTGTCTCTGAAGTCCAGTCTCAAGGTTGTACCTAAGGACACAGATAGGTGTCCTATAAATAGAAAAAAACCCCCAATCCACAAGATTTCAAAATAATCTCTCCTCCCCACCCACCCCCTTTATTTTCCCCTTATTGTTTTAGGTATCATCATGAAAGGAGTTACTAATCTGTTTCTCAGAAAAGTAAATTTTTATGTTAGAGCTGCATAGATACGTAATTTGTGCTTCTGGATATCACTCAAGCAGAGAATATTTAAATCATTTTTGAGTATTCCCAAAATCTTAAATAATGTTATACAAAACCAACAGTGTCTCACTGCCCTCTATAAATTAACCACGTTTTACTTCTTCTCTGGCACTAAGAGTTTCAAAAAATGTTTCCCTTTTTAGATAATATGTATTTTCTTTCTTTCTTTGTCTTCAAGTAATACTTCTATGACCTTCATTAAAAGGGGAATTAAGGAATGAACTGAGTGCTTTTCAGTTTAATACTGGCAGGATAAACTTAAACCTCTGACTAGAGGTGATGTATTGCTTGCAAAACAACAGAGAACAAAAATAATGTGTTTTACTTTACCAGGGAGGAGAAGAAGAGTCAGATGAATGGATTATGTTAAAAAGTGCTCCTAGACTAAGCATTTCCTCCAATAGCCTGGTGAATCACTGAGCTGAAAGCAAAACTACCTCATTCCTGAATGATAACCAACTTCTTTAAAAACTGAAGAGATTACAATTTGAAATGTGTTTTCTAATACCTCAGTAATCTGCAGTTTGCCTTTCCTTTCTTTCTATACAACTTTGAAACCCTTAATCCCATTTAAATGTTTGTTCCTTCTCTCCACTCTCACACTTCTTTTTTTTTTTTTTTGTCTTTTGAAATTCTTTTTATAGAGATCACTGAAAGACATGGAGATGAACATCTTATTGACAAGAAGTGTTTATTGTGATGGAAAATTAACCAATTCAATATGAAAGTTAGGGTTTTTTTTGTACAAATGTTGCACTTCATGTCCAAATTCTTTTCTTCTCTTGTGAGGCCTGATGTGTAACCACTGCAATCAATATAAAATATCATAACAATAGTGGAAATGTAAAATGTAATTTCATACTTCTTTTTTTTTTTTTTTAATATATTTTGTTCAACACCTTTTCTCTTGAAGGAAGCAACAATTTTTTTACTCTTTGGGGATGAGCCATAATTTCTTCTTTTTGGATCACTTCTTGATGACATGTTGGATTTGGACAGATATTAACTTCAGGTCAAGCCAGTAATTTCCTCCCCTGAAATACCCTTATTAGAAGCAGTATTTAAAAAGCTTGTGTTCCAAGACTGAATTTCAGTTCAAGTGTCTGAACTCCTTTAAATTAAGATTGAAAGTGTAAAAAGCAATTGTGTGTGTGTTATACCTCCATAAAATATGAATAGAAATACGTTTAATGTGAATTAGACACTCTCTTACTCTCTTTACAAAAGTGTAATTTTCTTCATAATTTCTCAAGTTTTTTTCTAATTTTGCTGATCTAGTGCTAGTATAAATGTGTCGCGGTAGAGACGGACTCGACACACATAAAGTGCAAGTCAGTAGCAGCAGCTTATTCTTTGGCGCAGACACAGT
>JBCJKH010035564.1:0-30625 GCA_039877255.1 Loriculus beryllinus
ATCAAACTATTTCCCTCACTGTTACCTCTTTATGTCTTTATGGTCAGGCAGATCCTTGATACTAGCTCTAAATGATGAGGATATTTTAGAAGGGATCGGAGCCATACAATTGGTGAATAGAGATAGGAATTAAGAGTGACATTGCAGTAGCTGTGACTGTAAAAGAAGTAAGTAATGATTTATAGTGAGGTGATATTTCTTCCTAGACTGCTTAATGTAATTGAAAGAAAAGCCCAGATGAGCCCCTGGGAGTAGAAGCCCTTCTTGTGGTTGCCAGGCTCTGTTTCAGACCTTGCTCACAGCCCAACAGCTAATCTACTCTTTCCTAACAGGATCGGCTGATGTGAGGAAAGACACTGCTTCTGCTAACAACCCTCATCTGGCTAAAGTGGAGAAATCAGATTTGCAGCTCTGTGATAGGCTGTTTGTGAATAGCTCTGATGTTTTTCTTCTGCTGTGCAGTGACCTCAGCCAACATGAAGTACATAGCTCTTGTTTGCTAACCTGTGACTCTAATTGGTATTCTGTAAAAGTCCTCACAATGCCTTTTAGTTAAAGCAAATGTCAGAAAACACAAAGTCCTATTTTCTTTGTGGAAATTCCTCCAAAGAGAATGAGGGAATTGCATGAACCCTGACTGCACAAACGCTTCTTCTCAGCACAGGCTACACAACCAGGCACTTAATTTGGGTTTTTGAAAGCATGGCTATGCAATACAAGCTTCAAGATGTTTACTTTCTTATGTCTCTTTCTGTCCAACAAGAATTACTTAATTCCCAGGGTGGCCCAAGCTTTGTTTTGTGTTCCTGCAGCCCAGATGCCCATTTGGAAACTCCCCTTGAGAGCCATGTGGATACAGCATCTCCTCGGGTGGAGGGTTTGGCTGTGCACAAGCATGGTAAGAGGCACGAGGAACCACTGGACTTCACCCAGGGTGCTAACAGCTGCTCCTCATTGCCTCCCATCCCACCACGCAGCCAGCCACAACAGAAGTAGAGCTAAGCCAGATGGAATCAGCCCACAGGCTGGATATGGCCTCCAGTTGGAACTGTCTGACTTCATAGCTTGCAGCTAATTAAGCTAATGATTGATTATTAGGTGGCTTTTTTTTCCGTCTAATATCATTTACCGGTTTTAATCTGTGAAAAGTATTGCTGGTTTTATTCTGACAGGTGCTGGGAATCTCACCTAACCTTGGGTTCCTGTAAGTCAGGTATTGAAGGCTGAAGTGGTCACCCAAGACCTTGTATAGATGATGCAGGGAAAAAGACATCTCCAGAGGGTGAGTAGTTTGATCTGCTTTCGGCATCTCTTCTGGTTTTCCTACCTATTACAATGTGAGTAAAAGTCTGGCTGGCTCAAGCTTGGACATTTTTACGTTTAGACACCTAACTTAAAGCCTATGAATCCCCCACTCAGTAAGGCAGATTACTGAATTAACTAGAAACTGTCACTAGCCCCTTTCTCCAAAAATTGCCCTTAGAAAGCTGATAAATCAGTAGGATACTCACTCGAAAAATCCTCCTGCCCTATATGTGCAAAAATAAAGATGGCAGTCTCTGGAGGATGGTGATTTTCTGGCCTATTTCTGGGGCAGCCTAATTTCCTGTGCTCAAGAGCCTTCATTCTATAAAAAAGGGTACATCTCCACCCGATTTTCCTTCTCCATCCTTTTTAAGTAATGAAAGCAGCACCCTTGGTGAGTGTGGGAATCTCTGTGGCCTGCCTCTCCCAGGGCTGTCCATCAATTGCTGAGCATCTCTGCAGTGTGCCCCAGCTTTGGAGCTGCTCCTCCCAGCTCAAGTATGCCTGTTGCAGAGCCTCCAAAACCTAGCCATGCCTTGAAGCTGAACCCTTCACCTGGCAGCTTCTCTCCAGCTATTTCAATGGAAAAATTGGAGAGAAGCCGTGCTCACCTCAGTGCTTTTACTTCTTCCTCCTTGTCAAGAAAGCTTTCAGATGGTGGACAGGTATTGAATTTCTGTGTGCCTGAGCCACATGCAGTGGAAAGCAAGGTTAATAGATTTTTACAACCAGAGGGAGTATCCTGATCACCTCATCTGACCTCTGGCATCACACAAGCCAGAGACAGGAGCTGTAATTACACCACGTTTCCTGTTTCCAGCAGAAATGAGAGCACACAAGCCTATACCTAATTGTTCTGCCAATCAGATGACCCCGTGAGTCCCCAAATTTTGGCCCTCAGTAATTTTCCTGAGGTGAGTTTATAATCACAGGCTGTCTGAACATGCAGCTTGCTACTTGTGCAAAAGAAGACTGATGTCTTGGGCTTCAGAAGAGGAAGAGAAGTAATCTGTGTGTAGCTACCTGGGAGCTGATTTTTTCATTTCCTTTTCTTTTCTTAACATGCAAGGCAAAAAGCAAAAGGCAGGTGTAGCTGTCTCCATCCCTGTCAGCTCTTTACAGCTGTTTACAGCTGTGCTATGCTTTCTCCGTATGAGTGAGACTGAAGGGCAGCGTTTCAGCTCCTGCCTAGCTGCAAGGCAATTAATAGCGGCTGTTGGCCCTCTGGCCTCTTGACTGATGATGTGTCTCCAAATACATTTCCACATAGTTCCAGGCCACAAATACCCTCTAAGACAAACTCACAGACCTACTTTTAAAAAGATGAAGAGGCAGTTCCCAGTCAGACTTCCTGATGAATTTTTTTCTGTCAGATATGTTACTAAAATGGCATTCTGGTGTAAGGAAACTTGGACCAGAGAGTATTTAGACACTGTTGAAACTATTCCTTGGAGCTGGTCTCATGTAAGCTTCTGCATTAATGAGGATCATCTCTATTTGCACCTGTTAGCCAGCAGCACGATCAGCAAGCAATTAAATGCTAACAAGCACAAGGCTTGCAAGAGGACTCCCTGCACACAGGCAAAGGCTGTTCAGGCTTAGACCTAACCAAACGGGGTGTAACTCTCCTTGTCCCCACCCAGCCACCTCCCATGCCCCTAGTATGTATGGATTTTTTCCACTTAATACTGTGGCGTGTCCTTACCAATTGCTGTTTCATCAAGTCCTATGGAATGTGTCAATTCTCCCTCCGTCGGAGTGTAATCCTATTTGGCAATGCATTACAAGGGTTGTACCAAAGGTGATTGAGAGGTTGCAGCAGAAAGGCAGGAAAGGAAGCTTGCCAGTATGTTTTTAACTGCACTGGCTAACTTGGCAATCTTCTTATTGTCTCTTTCCATTTCCATCCTCTTACGTACCCGGCTCTGTGCTCAGCCACCATTTAGAGCAGGTGTAATTCTCCTTCCTGGATTGTCTCAGTAATACTCTCTCAACCACCTTTGGCAGCACCAGGCTCCCTGAAGAAGAAGGCAAGAGGGAAATTTGCCTTCCTCACTTGAATGATCTGGAGAGATGAGCTTTCCTTAGAGCAATATTGTTCCAGGTGCTCCTGGGTAAGTCAGTGTCTCCCTGCTGCCAAGCACAGCCCAGTACCAAACCCCTGAAACATCTCCCCTTTACATTTTGTAACTTTTGTGTCACCTTCTAATGTTTTAAAATGGACATGCCAGATCTGAGGAGGCTTGAAAGCAGGATTTGAAAAGTTTATAAGGTGTAAAAAAGCAGTGATAAAAAACTTCATTCTTCCTCTCACCTCTTTACCAGTAGCTGAATTTCCAGGCGAATTACTTTCCTCTAAAATGCCATAATAGTCCCTTTAACTCCAAGGTCATCTGTTCCTTTCCTTCGCCCAAGAGCAAGAGTTGCTTAATTTGGTTTTAAAGACTCACAGTGGGGTCTATAATGTGTCTCTTCAGACAACCTTGTCCAGTGCTTCATTCTTCTTCCTGTTAGAAAGCTTTCATAATGCCTAACAGAAGTTATCTTTGCTGCAATTTGAACCCATTATTTCTTTTGCTTTCTACCAGGGAGATAATGTTTTCCCTCATCTCTCAGCAACAGTATTTTGCATATTTGAGGAGTATTATCATCCTCCCTTCCCCCAGCCTTAATCTTCTTTCTTTTAAGCAAAGTAGCCCCAGCGCAGTCATTCTTCCTGATAGGTCAGGATTTCCAGCCCTCTGATCCTTCCTGCAGCTCCCTTCTGGATTCACTCCAGCTGGTCTGCATCTCTTCGGGAATGCGGCACCTAGGACTACACAAACTACTCCAGCTGAGACATTATCTCTGCTGAGTAAAGCAGGGAAAACGGTGTATGAGTTTTCTGTCCTGCATTTAGTACTTTCCAAAAGTAAAAAAGAATCTGCCCTTCTACAAAAAGCAATAACTGTCCCTTTGATCCTGATCGAAATAGCGTTTTTTACCAAAAAAAAAAAAAAAAAAAGAAACACCATGAGAGAGGAAAAATTAATGGAATTCAAAACTTATTTTGAACATGTCTAAGAAAAGAATACATTCTCAGTCCTTGTATCTAGTGCATAGTGCACTAGATACTTCTGCATGAACAGATGTTTGCTGAAACATACTGGCAGAAAAAGTTCAGGAAGTGAAATTAAGAAGGTTTCCCTGCTAGTGGGGAAAGAGGTCTTGTGTTTTCCCAGTGATCTTGCTTAAAGAGCAATCTTTAGTCTCAGTTTTTGTGGCTCCCAAAATCACCACTGTTTTGGGGAACTCTGCGGTACAGCACAAAGTACCAAACCAAGCAGCACATCTAAGGTACCACTTGCTTTTTGAAAAGGTTAGCTTAGGATCTAGCTTTTCTTCCCTTATGCTTGTATGTTTCTAATAATCCTCATCAACAGTGAATGAGTCAACACACCCAAAGCTTAAACAATGGCATTTAAATACGGCTAAGGTTTTACTGGAGACCCTTGGATAGCAGCATAGGAAGGCATTTCAGCTGGGGTGTAGTAAGGATGAAGTCCACCCCACGTGCCCAGTACTTGAGGGTCTTCACATAAAGCTCACATAACACGAGCCTCCTTGCCCATGGAGGCAACGCTGTGATGGTGCTGCTGCTGCTGCTGCTGCTGTTGCAGTCACTCAGCCTCACGCATACAGGCAGAGCTGCTGAGCCTCCAGATGGGCGAGCAGCCCCATCCTACATCCCACCACGCACTTTCCTGCAACATGGAGTGCGGGCACCCACAGCCAGGAACAGCTTTTCTGCTGGGAGCCCCGTGTGTCCCTCTGCGATGTGTGAATGTCACCCATTAGCAGAGATTATTAGTAGGCTTTGTCTGACTGACAAACACTAGTGCTTCGCCTCAAATCTTCGAAGGCAGGCAGGCAGGCGAGGGGGCAAAGAGCACTAATAGAATTCTTCAGTGTCATTTTAATAGGATCACTGCTTTGCGATAGCTGTTTTTTTTCCCCCTCTTTATCTTTCTCTGTCCTCTGCTGGGCTCTGTGTTAATGCCCTCTGGTGATACTGAATTCTTTCCAAGTTTCGGAATTAAACAAAAATAATTAAATAAATAAATCCCACCAGCATTAATTATTGTTCCAGGAGGATGTCTTCCCTTAAAGATGCAAGGTTTCTCTGAAGCCATCTGTCTGGATTTTCTTCCCTTGGGACACACAGAACAGTTAGTAACTCAGTATTTCCAAAAGGAAACTTGCAGCTCGTGTAGATAATACGAATGACCCAGTTGCCCTGGGAAGGGAAGCACCGTCTCGTGTGCCGTGTGTTCCATATGCTATCCATCCACCTTCCTCAGTTAATGAGGCTCAGATTTCTTCATGCTGGTCAAGATAAATATAAAGCTCCCTAGCCCTGAAATCACCGTAGTGAGGTTGCCATGGTAAAAAAGAAGAAAAAATGTTCAGTCCATCACAGATTGGGCTAAAACCTGATACAAAAAGAGACACTGGCATTGCATCAAGACACAGAAACACGCATGTGACGTTCTCAGAATTGCCATGATCCAGATAAAGGATATCTCATCCAAAATCTAGATCCCAATTCCACATTTCTGTTCCATTGTTGATAACCGGGCAGCTTAATTACCTCCCAGAGTGATTATGAGGCTGGGTTATTTAAGGTTTGAAAAGCCCTATGGAGGTTCTAACAACAGAATGTCAGTCACATACAGGAATAGGGATGTAAGGGGTGCTCTACCCTTGGGCACAGGCACTAAGCTCATATGGGCTCTGCATTTACCTGAACACAGGATCCAGAAACCTCACAGAACAGCATTCAGCTTTGCAAAGCACAGCATTAGATCCTAAGACTTGAGAGACCACACATTCTCCTTGAACGTAAGCAGAAGCACCCACCCTGCCACTCTTATTATGAACAAGCATATTGGATGCTGTGTGCTCCAGTAGTTCTGAGCAAGCCCTCTTCGCCTGTATCTCAGTGTGTCCATCCAGAGTCCATGCAGTTACAGACCTGTAAACTGTCCAGATTTATGTTGTTTTCCTCATCATCATACCTAATGGTGAGATTGAGGAGGGTTTGGGCATAAATTAATGGAGATCCACCAGGATAGTTTTGTAAACAAAATATCAAAGCAATACTGTCGCATGCCAATGTGTCTTCAGGGAGAACAGAAGAAGATGAACCTATGAAGATGAGCTGGACACTACCTGCAGCAGAGCTGGGACATGACCCTTGAAGAAATACCAATTAGGGCTAAAATCTGTCCCAGTCTGCTCCATGAGTGATAGATACTGAAAATCTCCTCAACCGATTATGCACCACTGTTCATTGAGGTGGGGGATGCCTGACTGTTGGTTACTGAGCAACACACAGGATTGTGCCTAGATGTGCCCTCACCAAGCTTAGAAATTAGGTTTTGCTGGTGGAGATTTCAAGTCCTGTTTCTCTCCCAAAAGCCCTCTCCGGTGCACTCCCTCTCAAGAAAGCAAAGCTGCAGTGGGGAGGAGAAGTGGTGGTGGCAGCTTGTGGCAACATCCTTGCGTGTGGCTCAGCTACAAGGAGGCTGACCCAGTGCTGCTGCTCTGCAGTAGTGGTTACTGAGGGGCCGGATGTCTGCAGGGATCAGGAAGAGGCTCTCATGTCTCTTCCCAGGCTGGCTGTCCACTGGCGTGGCAGCAACCCACCCAGACTGGCACTTGCAATGCCAAGCCAGGGATTTTCCTGAGGCTGATCAGAAAACTGAAGGTCAGTGAACAGACTCTCACAGATTTGCATAATCAATCTGGATTAACGTTTTATCAATATTCTTTCAAACCAATACAGTCCAATACAAACTTTTTTGGGTTTTAAGTTTCTGGGTCTTTTTTAACACCACTGACATGCATTAGTGTTCAACTCCTTCACTCAGTACAGTTTTTTCAGTCTAGAGGTGTCTCTTCCTGATCCAGGGTGCTCTTCCTTTTCTAAATCAATCCTAATACTTAACCCATGAAGCCCACCCAGTAAAACCCATCTATTTATGTAGGCATTTCTCCAAAAGAGAAGTAGACCAACCTAGAGAAAGGCATGGAAATGATCTGACACCAGACAGCAGCAACTACGAAGAATTGGCACACTTCAGTCATATGAAGACTTTCACATATCTTACCGGGATGGGACTGCTGTGCTACAAGACAGGCTGAGCCCATTCCCCAGCCTTTACTGAGTCTGGATCTGAATTATTCCTGGAGAATGATTTGGATGTGATGTTTTTGTTGACAAGATGCCTGGAGCCGTGGTGGTGGGTGAATCAGAAGTGTGTATGGCCAGCTATTGTGATCAACATGGTGGCAGATTTATTCTTCATTAAAAAAAGTCTTGCAGAGTTAATGCTGTAGACAACTGCGTTTATGTGCAATAACAGAGTTGGGTCAGAATGCATGAAAAACAAGCTGCTACCTGTGCATTAGCTAAAGCTGTTAGAAACACATGGGACGGGTTTACACATGCCTGCAGTGAGACATATTTGAACATACAGCTGGCATGCTTATCTCACTCTATGTATTCACAGAGACTTCAACCTGGCACTCAGCAGAATGAGCATCTCAAGTGCTGCCATGGATATTTCACTGAAACCAGCATTATACCTAGAAGCAGACAGACTGTAGCAAGCAAGGAAGGAAAGGTCCTTTTTGTGGAGAACATTGCCATCTTGTGCACAATTGTGTTTACTTTTTGCTTGGCATGCTTGTGAGAGGTGATACTGCAGAACTTTCTCATCCTTCCCACCTCTCCTGAAAACTCCAGGAAGCCTGAAACGGCATTCAAGCCCTTGAATGGAGAAGTCTCCCTAAATAGCATCAGTTTGATCCAGTCCTTAATCAATGATAACAAGATCTGAACTAGCAAAATTTTCCTTTTATCTTGCAAAGTGCTTCATTAAGAATATTTAACGAAAAAAGCCATCTGATTCACAATGAAATTAATAAAGTAGTGGAAAATCAGGGCTAACAAAGTTTTGCTGAAGTCTGTTATTCTTTAACAAATAGAAGAGAAGCATTTACTCATGAACTATCTGCAAGTGTTGGCAACCATGAAGACACACAATAAGTGTGGCAACAGCAGAGAACTCCTGTACAGAAGTATAGAACTCCTATACACATGTATAGACAGAACAGCTACCCTAGTGTAATAATTGCCCTCAGAGAGTTTCATAGCTCACTGCAGCTATAAATTACAGAAACCTTGAAACACCTCTATGTGGTCATTGAACACAAATATGAATTTTCTTGGTGAGAAACCTAAGGCTTAGTGAAGCTATGTTGTTTATGTGAGGAAAAGTTGCCACAGCCATGAAGAGAGCATTTCCATGCCTTATCTGGGAGGACATCTCCCTAAAATGCAGAATAACATATACCACAGCAGTCTAGGAGTCTTCCTATGGGAGTTTGTGGAAAATCTGGCACCCCATTCCTGAGGAAATCTAGGCCAATCCCACAGGATTTCCAAACTACGCTGCCTCCTTCCATACTTTTTTATCACCTGCAGGTGGGCAGCTATGCTCCAGGTAAGTGTTTGTCTCACTATCAGCAAACTCCAAGGTGACTCCAAAAAGGTGGCTTCAAGTACTCCCTGGATTCTGGTGAACCTGAGTGTAGCCCCACCAGCCACTTGTCCTCAGCGAGGATCTGATCTGCACAGACCACCACATCATCACCAGGGCATGATGTGCTGTGGTTTGTACATGTTCCCTATTTAATGGAGTAAAATCCACGAGCATTGATGGAGGGTGTGACTTGCTCCACAGGGTCCTTTATACCAGGGGAGGAAATTCATTGGCCTTTTGGAGGAGTCCTGATGGACAAGGGAGAATAGTTGAGTATACAGAAAGCTCTCATTTTCCTTCTGCCTGCTCTACAAGCCAGGTAATGTCTATATCCATCTGGGTGCCTAGATCACCAGGGCACTATCTGCATTTCAAAACAAGGTGTACAGAGCACAAGGATATAACAGGACCCGGTTTCTTGCATGACTTTCTAAGGAAATCCATGCAAACTTGGAATAACAGTTAAGAGCTGATGTGGATTCGATGTTAAAGATTTGCCCCTGGTTGAAGCTCAGAATGACAGAAGCATGACAGTGATTTAGCAAGCAGGATGTGCTTGCTCTTGCTGGTTATCCTGCCACCAGGAAGGGAGGAGGACAGGGGCTTGTGTGTTTTGAGGATGTGCCACCAGAGCTCATTTTGTTAAAGCTCAAAGGTCGCCATTTTTTTGTTCTTTTAAGGCCTGAAGTATCAGCTACTGTTCAGCAAAACGACAAAGAGATGTTTTCTCTCTCTTCCTTCCTTTTCTAAACCTGCACTCCAAGTAGGACTGCTACCCATAAGCCAGCAGTAGCATTATTACTGAACTGATTTGATAATTGCCCTGATATCCCTTTTATAATACAATACATATGCAGAGGGCAGTAGCTGAGTTTGAAAATGACAGTGTGATGGTGTTAAATTGGAAGCACCATTTGACATCTTAATGTAGAAAGAAAGCCCATATTACCTGCTGGGCTAAATCTGTAACAAACATATGCCAGATGACATGATGCTACTAGTGCTTAATGTGTCTAGTAAAACTGGATATAAACAGCTCCTCTCACCTGAAAGAGTCACAGTTATTGCTGAAATTGTGCTAAAACAGCTTATTAGCATGCAAATAATACAGCAATATCTTTTTCTGGCCTGAATTACATGATTTTTTTTTTTTTTACCAATTGATTTTACTTATTGAAAACCTGCCTGATTACTGTGTTCATTAATAGCAGCACTTACTTGCAGTCCACTCCCTAACATTTTCCTATGGATCAGAGCATCCATGCTTATCTGACTTCTTCTTTCCTATAGAATGAAGTCAGGGGTGAAGCTTTCATGGGTCTGCATCAAAATTCTCCTTTTGGTCTGTGATTTAATGTTCTCACCCACTCTGCTATCCTCAGTGCAGTCTCCAGCTACGCAGGAAGGCACAGCGCTTCTCCTACTGTATCCCAACACCAAATATCCTTGAATCTTTATCATAATACCAGTGCTCAGATTTTTCTTTCTCACCTCTACTCTTTTTCTCTGGTGATGGACAGACCTATCCTTTAAGCCTGTTCATTAAGGCATAAAGGTTAATTTAAGCCTTAGCATTAAGGGGCTCCTATCTGAGCCCTTTTTTGCCTGCCTGCGTCTGTTGCTCCTCATCTCTTCTGCTGTCTCAAACACTCTCCCCCTCTCTCTCTTCTCAGGGGGAAAGGAAGACAAGAAACTTCTTCAAGCACTTCCAGGATCAGTCCTTTGATCTGGACTCAGTTCACATCATAGGGATCTGATTGACATGCAATTCCCCAGCCCTATTAAGTTTGCTAAGTAGATGTAATCAGAGAGAAGGCACCTCAGTTAAAGAAGTTTGGGGACATTATCAGACATTAAAGACTAGTCTGCATTTTGCATATTGTTCTGTTATTATTTCATCCCACTAAACTTTGCACCCTTTTGCCACCAGCCCTTTTCTTGAAGAAAATGGGGCTTTGAGCAACCTGGTCTACCAGAAGGTGTCCCTGCCCATGGTAGGGGGTTGGAACTAGGTGATCTTTAAAGTCCCTTCCAACCCAAACCATTCTGTGATTCTATGAAAATAGTCAATGTGTTGGTACTATGGCGGAGATTGATCTTTGCAAGTATCTATGGCTGGTCTTTTCCTGCCTTGAAGATGGACCTCACAATTGTTTCTTTTAACTAAACCACAGAAAGTGGTAGTCAACTTGAAAGATTCAGGACATCCCTACTTTCAGCTTTACATAACAGAAATAATCTGCATATGGGCAGATAATTAATAAAGCTTCCCAACACCCCCAGACAGTCTGTACCATTGCACAGAAGGATAAAACTGCACTCAGGCAAGACGAAAAGTTCAGTAGCTAGCTTTGCTGTCCTCCTTGTAAATGAAAGTATTCCTGTGGATATTTATGGGAGTGGATCAGGATAACACATGCCATAGCAGGAATCAGCGTCACACTTGGGGTGGGAAAAAGCTGTCAGGAAAATCCTCTCTCTAGTAAATACTGCAACTTTTGCCTTCACAGGAAGCATCTTTGTGTTTAAGCTGTTCAATATACTGGAAAAAATATGATTTATTCTAGTAGATATATTGAACCAGGTATCTCACAACTATGCATAATTACATTCATCTCATTAATTGTCCACTAATAACGGTTATGTGGAGTGTTCTGCCTTAGATCATATAATTCCTTGCTTATTTAACACCTGAAGCGTTAAATAGAAACAGCCTCAGAATTACTTGATGTTTTTCCTGCTGTTTTTTATCAGACCTCAATTCCTTCAGTCAGCTCTGTAAATTAAAATTAATAAGGCAAAGTCCTGAAAAATCCAGCATGGTGTTAAGTGATGAAAGTTTTAACATGCTACATGAAAACGAGTCAACTCATTCATCAGTCTCCCACACAAGCCTACAGAAAGTCTCTTGCTTGCATCTTTTAATGGTTCTGCCTTCTTCAGAAGGGAATGAAGTCTCTTCCTGCATCACAACAGCCCTCTGCAAATAGATAGACCTAAGTTCAATACTTTTTATAATTCTGTGAGGAGCTAAATGCATCAATAAGATACTTAATTCCTCCTGCAAGCCTTTGATGACTGAATTAGCTAAATGAGATAGAAATGAGGATGGATTTCTAATGGACTGTAGAAAGAAACAAGTTCAACTGCCTACCAAACAATTGACAGGGAATAGATTCGTTTTAGTAGTGTAGCGATTTAAAAAAATGAAGAAGGGAAAGCGTTTCCCTTTGATCTCAGTAAGAGCAGTTTCTTTAGACATGATTCGACCCAAACAAATATTCCTCAAGAGGTGCAGATAATGGTGCTTTTCTTATCCCCTTCACAAAACAAGAGGCAGTCCAAACTAAGTCACTGAACTTTCTCTATTAGAAGTCTCATTTTCTATTGCTACACAGCCTATGAAGTAGGCAACTTCCCAAGACTTCCAGAGAATAATGACAAATTTTTGTGAAGTTGGGATTACAATACAGGAATAAAAAGTACATCTTAACTTTAATGGGAATTGCTGTAGATCAGAGCTATCCTCTCTTCATGAACTCTATAAAGGTAAGTATTAGTGTCCAGATGTCATGCTGATTTACGGCTTAATATCATGTGCTTATTCTATACTCCAGTCGAGCAGAGCTTTCTCATAATGAATCATCTTAACTCAGTTAAACTACTCCCAGCACCGAGGCCAACCAAATAACCCATCTAGAGTGTGTTTGGGAAAGGAAGTGATGAGTCAGACCAGAAGAGGCAGGTGAGGCTGAGCTGAGCCTCGGGAAAGGAAGACCTGACCAAGACAGGTATGGCACAGCATGGGTATTCAAAGGACACTCCATTTCACCTTCTGTGATTGCAGTCCTGCAGACACTTCTGCCTACGTGCAGTCCCTGACCATGGTTGGATTAAGTACCTGGAGAATGGGCAGCTTACCTAGCCCCTTCCACAGCCTTGCCCTGCTTGCACAAGACCTGTCGCTCCCTCAGCATGTGAAGTGGATGTAAAAGGTTTGGCAGGGTTTGGTGAGTGCTGATTGTGAATGCAAAAAGGTCCAGGTAAAGGAAAATCTGAGTGGCGACTTACCTGGATCAGGGCAGCCTGCTATGAACCTAACGTGGCTTCTCACATAACCTGAGTAAGCTGTAGACTTCAGACCTGTACCATGAAGAAAAACCTTTTTATTATTAGTGGTTCACTTATATTCACACAAAAACCCCTCCAGAATGACTGACTGCTAATGGCAAATCACCTGCCCCTGGCTATGGCTCAGGATTACTTCTCACACATACACATACACCTGCTGGCACAGCTGCAGGGTGGGATGAGTCAAGAGATGCTTTCACAGTGTTATCCAGGACAGTAACTCATACAAGGTTCAGCACCATTTACAGGATCTCTGCCTCTGACTTCTCCCATGATAGCAGACAGAAAGACCCTTTTCATATCATTGAGAAGTGAGCACTGATTTGAGATTAGCTGTTGACCAGCTGCAAAAATATTAGTAGTGCATTTAGCAACAGCGCCCCAATTCTTGGCAAATGAGAATTCACACTCTCCAATTACTTTCTCCTACCACATTGCCTCATTCTACTATGCATATTAATTGGCTATTTTGGGTTGCCATTTAGCAGCTGGCTTCCTTTTAAGCTAAGGACCATGCCCCTTAACTGCATGCTTCCATAGCTTCCACTCTGCCAACAGGTTAAACTGATCTCATTATCCATTTCCTGCAGAGACCTAATTGCTACAAAAGGCCTTGAGGGAGGCAGTATGATTGGCAGGAAAGAAAAGACTGCAAGAAGCTGTTTTCACATTTAGCCAAATACTGGTGAGAACAGACACCATTTGAAATGATGCTCCACATGGGTCTCAGCAGATGGGCAGAACATTTACCCTCTTCTGGTTTATGCTTATTCTTGCATCAGCCCCTTTCACCATGGCATCCCCCAACATGTCAATATATTAAGTAGCTAAGGATTGAAGATGGTACAAGTCAAACCATGAGGGTGGTGAGATATTGGAACAGGTTACCCAGAGGGGTTGTGGCTGCCCCATCCCTAGCAGTGTCCAAGGCCAAGCTGGATGGGGCTTTAAGCAACCTGGTCTAGTGGAGGGTTTCCCTGCCCATGGCAGGGGGTTTGAACTGGATGGTCTTTAAGGTCCCAGTCAAGCACTGGGACAACTTGAGGAGTCTTCATCCCTAGATGTTTTCAAGATCAGATCTCACACCAACCCCATCCAACTGCAGCGCTCATCCTGCTTTGAGCTTCTCTCCTGCAGTGGTACATGAATCATTGGTGGTCTAGAAGACAGTAAAAAGGCAGCTGCAAAGTCACTGCTACTCTGCCTCCATAGAGGCGCTGAAGTGGGAGATAGGGAGTAGTAGAAGAAAAAAAAAACCAAACAAAAAATGTATCCAAAACATTGCCTACTTTTTAAATGGTGTTTCGAACTGAACCTGTCACAGTACGGTAAAAGACCGATTGCAGATCTCACTTCCACTCCCTAGGAGGTTTGATAAATTCTAAATTAAAACCAAGTTGAACACGGCAGCTGCATCTACATCAGCAACACAGACAGCTCAACTGCACCAGATCTGGAGGGAAAGGCTGAGGGCGTGACATTCACTCTATACACATTTCACAGGGCCTTATTTCAGGTTAGCTTTAGCCTAAAGTCAGTCCCCTTTTGGGACTTTATCCTTGGGGTAAGGGGATGGGGGTCTTCTAGACAGTTTCTTCCAAAAGGAACCCAGTCTACATGCTCAAAGGTCACCAAAGCACTGTTAAATCAGGACAGCCAAAAGATAAACAAAACAAACAAATGCATGCTTCTACAGGGAGAGTTATCTTCTTCCTAGACTGCAATAAGTACAGAAAAGCATCAGGTCTGATAGCATTTTGGGTAGTCCAGTGTCATGAGAAGCGTGGTGCTATGTACAATGCTATTCAGGATTTATCAGCTTGTATTCTGCTGCATTTGGCTTACTTGCACAATGTTAATATTTTGCCAAAAAAAAAAAAAAGCCAAAAAAAAAAGGAGACTTAAATCACTCAAAACACCTTCCAGATCTCAAAGAGGAAGTTCTCCATCAGGATTTTACAACTTCACCTGAAACTGAAGGAACACAGTTATTTCACTAATTTGATTGGGAAGACAGTGCAGGAAACATTTAAAGTTTCTATGAACCAATACAACATACTAAAATATTGCTTATTGTTACATTCGATATCATCCGCCTAGAGATTCCATTAGCAACATAACTCAATGTCCTTAGGGCAGCCTTGTTAGCAACAGCTCTTGAAGCTTGTTAGCCCAGGTGTAGACAAATTGAGAGAGCAGGTGGACATTAAGCCCAACCCAAAATAAGCAAGCAGCTCTGAGTGTCAGCAGATCTATAATTAAGGTGGTATTTCAGTTCATTCTCTTCTAAGGCTTCAATTATTATTACCTAGAAGATGGAAGGCTTTCATATAGAAAGACATCAGGTGTTCAAACATAATTTTCTCTCCCATCTGGCAACGGCACTACTGTAGTAACGCATCGGACTTCTGATTTGTGGAAGTCAGCAGTTTCATTCTTGAGCATCACAATCTTGGATTTCTTTTCCCCAGTTAGCCGATAAGATGGTGCAAGAAACTCAGATGCTATTAAAGGCAAAATTCCGCTGCTTATATGAAAGCATGATCTGGACTCAGCAGGTCCTGGAAGATGCTGGCTATCACCAAGGCCTCTCTCAAGATGTCTGGAGTTTCAGCTCATGGCCTTGTGCTGGCCCTCCTGACAGCACACCTCTGCAAAGGACCACACGCCACCTTCAGTGACACCCACATCCTGCATTACCTTCCCTAGCTTTTCACACAGTCCAGGCTGTCAGACATACACACATGACAAACCAAGACAAGGCCCAACTAAGTGCTATAACCAATTGTTTAAGACCAGTTTATATTTCCTCTTTTTTCTTTTTAAAGAAATCAGCAATTTACTAAGAAAATAATAACAGGAGACCTGTTTCCACTAAAGTCTGTATTTTAAAACTTTGAGTCAGATTTGCTTAGGTTTCTTAATATAAAATGTCTTTCACAATCTTAAGTGAATCTGCAGTAAATTGGTCTTTTTTAAAAAAAAAAAACAAAAACCAAAAACCAAAAAAAAACCCCCAACTTTTTTAGTTTCTATAAGTTTCTAGATAGAAGTTTATCTTGAAATACTACTCTTCTGGGGCTTAGTGAGATCTTGATGAGCGTCTCCAGTGCTCCAGGTGGGAACACTGGCTTCAAGACTACTGTATCAATCTTGATGCTGCCGCAGAAGTTAGTCATCCTCTGAGTCACTCTCGCTCCTGGCTGGGACACGTGCCCTGATTGAGGACATAAGCTGGTCCTGGATCTGCTTCTTGGGGTTCTCCTCAAGGTCAGTCTTGATGGCACCCGACTCTGAAATTTTCCACTCCAATTCTGCATAGAGGAAGACAAGAGAGCTATGAACGCAGGGAGCAAACTGGAAAACAGCCACCCTTGCTTCCCCAGCTTTATCTCAGCACCATGAAAAGCAGTGCCCTGCTCTATTCCTTCCCCTCCTCCTCCACACCCAGCCCCTGTCCTGCATCCACTCCAGCTGAGCCCTCCCTTCATACAGTCACTACTGCTGGCACAGGTTTCAGTCCAGGGCACAGGGGTACTGCTCTGCAGCCCATCAGCAGCACTCCCAGTGCCTCCTTGCTACCTTTACAACCAGGAGTGCAAAAGTGGTGACTGATAATGAGCAGCAGCTTTAGAGGCACCTCTCCCAGTGAAAGCAAATTCAACCTTCTTCTAACCACGTAAGGGCAGAAGACAGATTTGCACATCTATCACCAGTGAAGGAATACTGCTCTGCTCATATATTACAGCTGTCTCCATCATATACAGAATTCATCCCAATCAAAAAAGTCTGGGAATAGACCTGTGGAAGGGCAAATAAATGGTAGCAATTCCACTGACACATCAGAAACACAGGTATTTTCAGGGATGTATTCTGTAAACACAATTCACCCCTTTCCCACTACACCATGCCGTGCTTATTAGTTCCTTAGCAAGACAGAGAGACTCCACCACCAATAGCAGGCCTATTACTATGTAGGCCCAAATTGGATGGCTTCCCAGAAGCAGCAGAAAGTCAATACAACACACTCTGTTGAAACCTCTCTCCTACTCCTGCTGCAAACCTATCATTAAATCTAATTTCCTTCAGCAACTACAGAGTAATGAATACAACCTCACACTTTCTTCTACCTGTGGTGGAAGTCACCTGGGCTTTAGGGACAAGAAATGAAGAAAATAATAGAAGAATGTGCAGAGTTCCAGTGCCCAGCTACCTGTGATGACTAAATTAAGCTGGCTCAGACATCCCCCAAAATCAACTATTTATGTACTAAAAATGGGAGAAATAACTATAGGTTCTGCTACCACTGCTCACTTCAGTACATAATTAGGCAACCACTGTAGTCAGTTAGCTGTTCTCAAATCGGTGATCTCCCTGGTGAGCTTTTCCCCTTCTGACAGTTCCAGGCAGGGGGACATTTTCTACAGCACATGCTCAAAGTATCCCATAAACTTCAGAAGTTTAGTAAAAAAAACCAAAAAAAACCCAAAAACCACCTCTTCGCATCCCATCCCAGTACAGACAGTGATATAATCCAGCAGGGACCCTGAAATGCTGCTTGACTGTTGTTCACTTTAGACAAAGATGTCCTTAAAGTCTGACCTTAAAAAAACCTTTAGGGCATCTGGACCAATATGCCTACTCAGAAAGCTGATGAGTATCCTTTCAACCAAAGTAAAATCTGACAGGTTACAGAGTTGCATGTGCTTTCCAAGAAGAATCTTTTCACTGCTGACCTCTGCCTTCAAGCACTGCTGTAGAACATCATCCCCAACCAACCACTTCCAAATACCAGCTTTTGCTGAAGAGCCACAGTGCTCCAAGATCTGCATTGCTGCCCTCATCACCTCCTGAAGCATGTCATGCTGAAAAGGCTGCACAACCCAGCCTGCCTCCAGGCTACTGACATGGGCCAGGAGAAACAGATCTATTGAAAACCACAACCTCGAGGAAAGGTAACAGCCTCTCCCCATGGAGCTCTGTGCCCCCGAACTACTGAGGAGATGGCAAGAGGAAAGGGAAGTAGCCCAATTTCAGGCTAGCAGCCCCAGTCGAATAAATGGACAGGCTCTCTTTAAAGGTTCACAAGGAGCAGAGCCTGCATATCAGGAAAACACAACAGGTAAATACATGCTCTCAGGTTGAAACAAGGAGCACTACAACACAGTAGGCAAGCACGGGTTATCAAGAACCAGGTATCAACTGCACAGATTATTCAACAACTGGAGTCAAGTGTTCATTCAGGTACAAGAGCCCCAAAGAATATGTGTGGGCATAATTTACTCTCTAATATATTCAGGAAAATCTGTTTCACCCAACACAGGATGTGAATATTTCCACACACAAGATTAATATTTCTATGTTGGCCTACTCAGCCACTCATTGCTTTTATAAGAAGCCTTAATCGTACATTGCTGAGCTACAAGGGTGCAAAAAAAAAAAACATCCAATATAATTTTTAGTACCTCCCTTCTCCTCCTAAACGTCATTTCTCTCATTCCCAGCAAACTAGTTTCGCTTTTCCTTTGGAAGATGGGAAATGCAGCCACTCACCATCCCTTGTCAGGTTCATGCCACCAAATACCAAAGGCCCAATGAATTGAGCTTTGATATCTCCCTCCAAGTACACAAATATTGTAGGCAGGTTCTTATCAGGGTAGTTGGGAATGCAGGTGGTAGAGATAGCTTTGATGAATTTCACATCTTTGAACTTTCTTGCAAGCCCGCTCATGTGTTGATTTATTAAGGCACAGAGTGGAATTCTGTGAACAGCAACACACATGTATGGAAAAAAAGACAGTAATCAGCTCCAGAATAAAGGTCAGAAATACCATCTCAGTAAGCAGCATTCATGGAAAGACAAGTCTACCAGGAGCAACTTCTGAATACTTCAGTTATCCAGTATTCCAGTGTTCAAAGAAAATCAGAATCACTGGAAGTTTTGGTGGGTTTTTTGTTTTAAGATATTAGCAATACAACCTTTCCCTCCATCACACAGATAAACTGATTTAAGAAGATATGATATTTAGAAATTGCATGAGCAAGGGCAAAATCAAAATAATCTTTCCCAGATTAAAGTATGCAGATGACAATGAACACACATTGGGCAATTAGAGGTACTGAATGAAACCAAATACTTTTAAACCTTTCCAGAAAACTCTGGCAACTTATTAGACCTTTTAGACAAATTTTTCCATCATGCTAGCAGGACTGGAAACCTGGTTCACTCTGTTTTTGTGCCTCTAGAAACCAGGCTAAGACACAGTGATCCTTCTACAGCACAGCCCTTCACACCTTACCTGGAATAATTTCCAAAACCTGGACATTTCAGTGCAGCAGCTATGTCTGTGGCAGCTGTATGGTACAAATCGTGCTGTGCTATACAGATGTACAAAAAACAACCCATTCTTCATGGTAACACCATTTTAGGGCTAAGTTTGGCAGTCCTGAGTCAACAGCAATGAAATTACTAATTTAATTTTTTATTTCTCAGAAGTCCAGAATCAGTTCCTTAATCTCCACAATAACACATATCTATTGACACTAAGAGGTTTAAAGTTTAAAAACAAATTCTTACCCTTGCTTATAGAGGTGCAGGACTACCCATATATCTTTTCCAGCCTTCGTAACTTCTTGAATATAATCTTTCCCCGAAATCTCCAAAACTTCCCCAAATTTATTCTTCATTTGTGCTGCTTTCATTTCTGCAAGCCTTTGCTGCCTGAACAGCAAGGAACAGGAAAGAGATCTTGAAAATAAACATGCCTTTGACAGAACAACACTTAAAGCAGCTACTTGAAACCTATAGAGACACATTACAAACTTCTTCAAACCCCAGAGCAACAAAAGCAAGTTTACACAGACAATAGGTGATCTTGTATTTGCATCACAGTCTTAAACTGCCAACATGCAGGAAGTACAATTATATTTCATTAATTATTTCTTCCCCTCATTCCTGCCCTCAGCAGACACTATACTAGCAAACTAAATAGCAAAAAACAGAGATGGTAAAGAGATAATGGAAAGCCAACACTGTAATTAAGCAAATCTGCAGCACCTTAATCTCATTCATGCAAAAATTGAGATGTCTTGGAGGCGATTTTCACAGCTCTCAGAATCCCCAGCCATGCACTCATCAGGTGCACATTATCTCTGCAAAAGTAGGTTGTAGATAAAGGACACTGAATTTAAATGCATTTATCCTATTAAAGACACTTAGAAGCTCTACAAGACACCAGAAACACAACCCACTTTTTCCATCATCAGGCCTAACAACATCCTTCCCCTCTATGGCAGTATTTAACAGCATATAAAAGAAAAAAACTTCCATTTTCACTAAAGACAAATTCTGCATGCTGCTCTGACCTGTACATTTCAATAGCTTTCTCATCTTCCTCATTAAATTCATCTTCATTCTCTTCCAGCTCTTCCAGAGTCATGTCCTCATAAGTCTTCACTAGAACAGAAGAAACATCAAATCAGCAAAAAACTCGTTCCAGGATTAAAGCTCATCAGCTTTTATCAGTCCAAGAGAAAATATTTACTTTAAGGATAGATTGCCAATGAGAAATACAACTTCTCTGAGGTATTACTGTTACAGGACTTTTAGAAAATACTATGCACTTTAAACAGATAGGTGCAAAGGACTCTCATTTGTAGGCTGCCTAGACTAGCACATAAATACCTATGCTTAGCATTCAAGTTTGATGGCCGCAGCAAAGATGTACCTAACACACACAATGATCCAGCAGGGATGCCTGAACAACGGGGGAAAGAGGAAGTATACAATGGGTAATGTCATAAGATACTCCTACTTGAACATTCACATGGCAGACTCCTGTCACACTGCTCTTATTTCAGTTTTCAAACATCTACTTCAATAAAAATATGAAGCTGAGATCAGGAACAAAGCTTTCTTGTGCTGGAAGAATCCATGCGTTCAGGAATGTATTTGTTTGACACTCTTAACAGATAACCACCCTGTATGAGAAGTTTTGGTATTCCTTACAGACTTGGAAAAGGACACATCATTTTACAGGCACATGAGCATTACTGATGGCCATTTTTTGTACAAGCTTCCACCAGAAACCATTCCAAAATTTGTCCTCCTGCTGCTTACCAAGAGATTTCTGAAGGATGGCAAGCTGCTCCTCTTCCTTTGCACGCTCCTGTTCCTCCAGGTTTTCCTTTGGAGGAAGGATACCTTTCTTGCGCAGGATGTCATTCCACTCTGTGTCTTTATCTGGGTCCTAGAACAGAACAAGAAATGGACTATATGCACTCAAGGTGATGTTTACCACTTCCAGAACTTAACACAGGCAAGTTTTTCAAGAGACACAGCACAACACCGAACTGGTAATGGGATGGATGTCACCAGGAAGTCACAGTGTGCATCCTCCTGATGCTGAGGCTTCTTTGCAGCCCAGACCAACCCTGAATCACAGAATGTTTTTTAAATATAGGGAAGGGCACAAATACAGAAGAGTGTCTTTGTTTGATTTGATTCCATTCCCCCATGTACAAAAGGTCTACAGTAAGATACAAGAGTTTGAAGCATTGCAACCATCGTTGTAGCTCTAACAAGGTGAGGGAGAAGCGGAGAAAATCAGCTGGGCAACAGGGAAGTGGGCTGCCCACAGTGCTCACATACAGAGCCTCAACAGAAAGACAAGGCCACCAAGTCAGCAGCAATTGCATCAAGAAGTGCTGGTGAGAAGACACAGACGCCAGCCTTGCAGACATAATTCTGGGTATATAGGAATACTTCTTAGGATATTCAAATCTGTGTGACTACACAAGTGCTTGGGGGAAAGCAAACACAGACTCTGCCAAACAAGCCCATTGTCGGGAAATCAGATCTAAATCTATGCCTAGACTGCTCCTGAAAGTTAGAGACTTTGCTGTGGCAAAGTTGGCCTTAATTTGAAGGATTATTACAACACGCACCCATGTATTGTTGAAAAATCCAGTAGATGGGTTTTTTCCAAGTTAGATAGAAGCTTTATTTCTCCAATACCTGAAAATTCACTGCTACGCAGTCACATGCCAATTTCAGTTCCTTATTGTCTTGAACTAAGTTCACTTTAAAAACTGAATACATCACCTATTGCTTTGCTACGGCTTGTATCAACAGAGCTTACACTAGGCCTATTCAAGAGACTGCATCTTTTCTCTAGACCAAAACACAGTACTTCTGGACTACTGAGAGAAAAAAATAAAGTAAGAAATGGAAAGGTAGCACAGCAAATAGCACATGAGATTACTTTTTTTTTTTTGTCTCTGATTGTGGTCATTTTCCCTTGACATAGCGTCTACTATCGTTTATCAACATACTAAAGCTGACCCTAAAACGCCCATCCACGTGCTTCCTACAGCAGTTAAACAAGCCCGGTACTTGAAAAGACACACCAAACGACCACAAAGCCAAGCCATGGAGCTGCATAACAAGGCCCCACAGGACGGACACCCCCAGAGAAGGAGCCGAACCCGGGCTCCCCCCACCCCGCCTAGCCCCGGGGTGCTCCGCCGGTGCCGGCGGGCCCGAGGCGGCCCGAGCGGCCGTGACCAAGCACTGTGCCCGGCCGCAGCTCCCCGCCCGGGCGGGCTTCCTCTGCGGCACACGGGCCGGGTGCGCTGAGCCCCCCGCCTGCTCACCTGCATCCTGCCGGCAGGGCCGGGGCCCGGTCAGCGGCAGCAGCACCGGAGCTCGGCAGGGATGGGTCGGTCCCGGCGTGCGCGGCGCGGCCGGAGGAGGCGGCGCTCCCCGACGGGGCGGTCTCAGCTCCGCAGTCTCTTCCCGCAACGCCTAATAAGGCCGCCCGCGGCCCCGGCATAGGGTGGTGGGGGAGCTGCAGCGGGGCGGAACGCCTTGCTTGGGCACTGCGGGGCAGCGGCTGTCCGGCTGTATGAGTTCAGGGGGTTCAACTCTCGTTGTGGGTCTGTTTCTTCCTCCTTCTTCTCCCTTCCCGCTAGCATTTCCCGTAGTCGCCAGTACCGGGATTTAAAAGGCCCGGGTCCCCCGGCTACATATCGGCACGGGTCCGGCCCCTGTTTCTAACGGGGATCCCGCTTCATGTTTCGTGAAGAGGGCCCCGGCGTGCGCAGAAGCGTGACTTAGAAACGCTCCTTTCTCCTCTGTGCCGGGGTCTGTCTGCTCCCCATCCTCCTCTCCTGCAGGCAGAAGGGTGTGGGTGCCCCATGGAGCAGCCAGGGCTGGCGGGTCCCTGTCCGCCGGCAGCTATACTGGGTACCCACTGGTCTCCCGACCCTCATGCAGCCGTCCATCCCTGCGTGCTTCCCCGACAGTGATGCTGGAGGGGTTTTCTGCATAGGTAGTTGGATATGTTGGTATAGTGTGTACCTGCAAGTGGTAGCTATAGTTATTGCATCTTGGACCTGGGACGAAGTGACCTTCCTGAAACAATAAGGAACTCATGGACACAACCAGGTCCTGGTCATGTTTGAAAGGTTAAAGGAGAAAGTTGGGATTGGTAATACTAAAGGTTATTTGACAGCTTGGCAAAGTGACCATTCCATTACCTAACTTGGCAATGAAAATAACTTTTAAAGCGTCTTGAAGTGAACTGCCTTCATTATAATACAAAAACTCACTCCCACAGATCAAAAAGACCTCTCCTCTTAGCGTGCAGAGGGATTAGAAGGAATGACTAATCCCTTCTAAACATTATACGTAACAAATATTACATGTACATTTCAACCAACCATTGTAACTGGGAGTGTACTACCTTGTAACTGCTGTGTATAAATGTAATGAGAAAGCTGGTATTTGGTGTGCTTGATTTCTGAACAGACCACCCAACACCCAGACCTGGATTAAAATAGCCTGTGGAATTGGTTTACTGCATGCCAAGCATGAATCTGCAGACACTGAGGAGTGGGTTAAGTGTGGTGACCCAAGTACATTTGGGATCAACAAGCCATTCCCTAAAAAGGGATATCTCTGTCTTCCCAAAGAATTGAGCAGACCTTGTGCTTTCCTTTCAAAGTAGAGACCTGCTTCCACCTCTTCCTCCTTTTATGCTCTAGCTGATGGTCAGCACACTCACCCAGGAGGGGGTAGCCCAGCTCTGAGTCCCCAGGAAAAGACCCCAACACAACCTGCCAGCAGGCATTAAGACTGTGTGTGTTCTGGGCATACGGAAAAATTACTGTCTCCACCAAGGGCCTGAAGTGGAAATTCAGAAGCCCCATTATAACGGACATCCCATTAACACCCATGTATCCTGAAGCACCCTAGGGCACATACCTTGTGCTAAGTCTGGCTTACTAAAGGAAAGGCACAGCCACCTTTTCTGCTTCTGAATTAAAATAGATGGATAGCTGCACTTTGACAGGACGTCAGTCCTTAGGGTGAGTATTTGGATGGGTACACCCATCTCCCAAGGCCATCTCCAAGGTGGAGAAGCTTAAGACTCACCCAGCTTGGACTAGATGCTGATCCTCGTGGGAAAAGTGGCTGAGTGATAAATGGAGCCACAAGTATAGATGATGTGAGAACTTTAAATCAAAAAGGGCTATGGAGCCTTCTGGCAAGGCAGCATGTGAGCTAAGGAGTTTGGCATCACAATTTTGGAGTCTTCTTCAGGTCCTCCAAAGTCTTTTGGCTCTGACCTGCAGTTGTACCCAGCATGCAGAAATGAAGGCTTAGCTGTTGGTGCCAGTTTTGTGGTATGAATTATGAGTGTTTTGTCAAAGCCTGGGCTTCCAGGGGGACCTGCTGGTTTAATAGCCATCTTCTGCGGCTGAAATACCGCATGGCTTCTGGTTGGAACCTATTTTGAGCACTGGAAAACAAACAGGAAAAGCAAGAGCAGAAAGCGTGCATTTATTTTCTATAAGGTGCTCAATTTGCATTGAGATTTTTGCCCATGTGAACTGAGAGGATCTAGCCAAGGATCCTCAGTACTAGAACCCTGCTGTTCCCGCAGGAAACCCTGAGTCCCACCGACGGCAGAGAGCTACCAGAAGAGGGTGCAGAAGCCCAGATCTTATGAGCAGCCGCATCACGTCACTTGATGGGACCCAAACACAGCATGAAGCCTAGCTCTTTCTGCCCAGGACACACGCAAAGTAAGGCACACTTTTCCCTCTCCCACCCAAATAAATATAAATTGTATTTGTAAAGCACATTTCCCCTATGTACTTTTATGTTTTAAATCAAGCTTCAGCAGGAAAGAGAGGACTGTTTTTGCACATGGTGTACAGACAGAAATACTTCAGCCAGAGATGGTGAGAGCTGCTAATGTCACAGTAAGACTGAAATATAACTGACTCAACCCTTAAAGACAGCCTAACTTCTCCATTCCCCCCAGAGAACTTGCTTCTGGGTATCTTTAACACATTCTTCCTTTTCCCTCAAATCAGGGATTAGGAGGAAGATAAATCACATGTAGTAACACCTCATTAATCGTCCAGGTGAACCACTGATGAGGAGAAAAAGCTGCTAATAAAAAGGTTCTGCTCTAGGTATAGGGGAATGGCATTAGATGGTTTGCTTACCTTTGAGTGCAGGCTATAGCAAAGCATAGGCCAAAATAAGGACTTTTTGAAGATAATGGGCTATTTTTTAAACTGATAGTATGTTGTGAAAGGTTTGGACTTATTATGGACTTTATGTTATTTTGTAAGTTAGCTGTATTAGTAGCACAGCATGTCTGTTATGTAAGGAAGCAGAACATGAGAAGTATCACCTGATAATAGGGATAAGGAGTTATGGCTTGATTTGCTTGGCTTCTTTTATGGGCTGGGACTTTTTTGTTTGCCCCTTCCAAATTTTATTCTGTTTTTCCTTAAATATTTAAATTTCTGTTTAAAAACCACACAAAATCTCCCACATGTTAATTTAGTGATGGATGTTCTTGCTTATTGCAAACAGCTGTGCTGGAAGCTAACTGTGCTATTTACTCATAGATTAAAAATGTCATTTAAATGAGTATTTTTTCCAGTCAAACTGGACTGAATTTCCTAAATCTTGAGTAAATAGATGATAATTTTTATTCTTTACATTGTGCTGTCTGAATCAATTTTAACTTTCCTTAGTGCAGAGCACCTCCAGTACTCTCATTGCAGCCTAGGAATATCACTTGAGGGATTAATTTAAAACTTAGTATGAAAACTTCTTGGAGTATTTTGGGTGGAAGATGCTGTGGGCTGCAGAAACTCTTCAAAATGTATAGTCAAAAAAGGTTATAGTAGTTAAATTCTTAGCTCTCTATTAATGAACTGTGTGCTGTGTGGTGGTGTCTTTCCTGCAGAAAAGAACAAGCTTTCTTCCTGATTCAGAAAAAATGGAAAGTGTAACTCACCTTGCTATTGTCTCCTCTTGCTATCAGTTAGCTTTAGTTCAAGCACCCAGCTAATTTGAAGATCTCCAACCCCTTGTGTCCTCACCTGTCAGCATGCCTGGATGTGGAAAGAAGCATGGCAGGCAAATCTGGAGATGTATTGAAGAAATCCAAATCAGCCAAAGCTGGTCTGCAGTTCCCCATGGGTCTCATCTGCAGGCTCCTTAAAAGAGGGAACTGTGCTAACAGGATTAACACCTCACAGCTCTTATCCTGTGTGACCGTTACTCAAGATGGGGTTATACCAAGTATTCTTTCTCAGCTCCTCCCCAAGAAAACTTCCGGAGATCCTGTTCCTTCTCAGGAGAAAGGTGGTAGTCAGTGAAACTTGCTTTTCCTGGGTTGGCCTGTTCACTTATGGATGATGAGACTCAGTAGCACTAATTTGTATGTGTCTTTACTTCTTTGTCAAATGGGGGTTTTTTTCCTTATAATTTTAATATACTTTAACAGTTTGTAATAATGTTTCTAGAATGCAGCACTGTTCTCCTTTCTTTTCTCAGCTCCCTTTCCAGGGATGGAGAAACTCAGAAAATATCACAGAAGTCTAGCATACCACCCAGATAAGTTTTTCTAATGTCAAGTACACATTTACTTTTTGAAAACATAATAGGTAACTGCTGTGATCAGGCAGAAAAGTCAAGACCCACACTGCTGTTCATGTGAACTTTTTTTACATCACAGATTCACAGGGCAATTAGTTCAGTGCCCTGGAGGTTGTTTAACTCTGCTTTAGAAGTTGGTAACGCTATGCTTTTAAATCTTGTTGTTGTAAAGCTATAATGAACAGCTGCCCATCTTTTAGACTGCTCCAGCATGGCACTAAATCTCAGTGCCTCTGTCTTGTAACAGCCATAGCAATCCAGCACAATGTTTGTGATATTGACAGAGGTAACTGTTTTGCTTCTGTCCATCAGTGCAGAAAAGCAAAAGTCTCCACATCCAAATGTGTTTCCTGGCCTTTGCTAACTAAGTCATTGACAATGTTCCCTCAGGAAAGTGCCCAGGGTTTCTCTGTTCACAGTTGGTGCTGGAGCTTGCTGTTGAACTGGAAACCAGGGATCTGCTGCAGCTGCATTAGTATCGCTCTGCCCCTGGGATAGTGTCTCACAGATTTCATAGCATCTGACACAGAGAAGAGCTGGCTTGGACCAGCTTCCTAAACTATAGCTGGAGCATGAACTATTTTACTTGAAAGATATCTGTCTGTCCTATTGAGCTTGACCTAGGTCCTTTGCCCCCTCAAGGCACAAGTGTGTCAGAACCTACTGCCCAGGTTTGTGATGCTGACAGTCATCAGAGCTGTATGCAACTGAGTTAATGACTCTCCTCCAAGCTGTGCTTATGCAGAAATGGGAAGAGGATACCTGACTGAGCAACACCGTGATTTCAGGGTGATGGACAGCTGGAACAGTGATTGTATGCAGCCTGGTTTTCAAGAGCAATTTGGTGAGATGGCCTGCAGTGAAGTGTGAAAAAGTGAAAGACACTCTACCAACAAGAGAAGTAACAATGAAAGTAGATCTTAGGCTTTCTGCATATAGTAAAGAATATTATATTTGTGCTGACTCTATATACTGTAAATGAAGAAAAAAGAAAGCTTTAAAGGAGACACATGAGAAATGTACACATCGAACCCAATTATTTCCTTCATTTGACCATGGCAAGGGAGAACAGGCTTGGGAATGATTATTTGTTCGGAGCAAGTAAAAATCTAAAGGTTTTCAGTAATGGTAGAAGACTCAACCAAGGTAGTAATTTTGTGCAGTTTTAAGCATGGTGCTTACAGCACCCTTTGCTAATCTGGAGAACTGCATGTGTCAATCATCATGCAACTCCTGCGAGCCTGCTTTGCACCACACCAAACAGACTCTGCAAGGCACGGCCAGTGCTCAATCAGCTTCTAGAAGTGCCTTCACCTGCCATTTTCTCTGTGATAAAAGACTGAGCTGTGTGGTTCTGTGTGTACTTGCACCCAAAGAAAAGAGTTTGTGGTGAAGCACTGGTCCAAGTCAAAAGTCAGTTTTTAAAGTACTTTTTTTAATCAAGATTGATCAAGAACAATCTCCTTTGCTTTTTTTAACCTATAGTTCAGCCCACTCTTAAATTAACCAGATAGCACAATGATCTGAAAACTCACCCTCTGGTTTCACAGTAACAAAGGGTAGATGTTTCCTAACCCAGCTGCTCAGAAAAAGCTTCTGTTGGGCCAGGGCTCAACTTCTCAGCACTCATATATTGCAGAAAAAACACTGTTCAGAGTGACTCTGGAGAAAAAAATGACTGTGTGGCAGATGGGGACAAGTCCTAGAAGAGAGACAACCCAGTGTCAGAGACCCTGAACTTTCCCAAGCTCTGTAGCATGGTCACAAAGCAGCTTGACCACTGCTGGCAGCCCAAAGAGCAGTAGTACAGGTTGCTGGGTTTAATTCTTGATGAGTGAAGCAAGGTGAGGTGTGCCCCCTTCCAGCTGTAATAAATTAACTGCAAATCAGAAATACTGCAGTTCTCTGCAGTATCCTAATACAGTAAATATTAGGCTTGTTTCCAGAGATCAGCTTACAAGGTGCTGAGCTCTACAAGGAGTGACAATTTTTCATGCTCTTAAGGACAGTAGTGAGTTGCTCTTGTGTTTGGTCTTTGACTGTTCTTCATTTTGAGGGGTTGAATCATTGCTCACCCATGTGTCTTTAAGCAATGCAAGAATTGATAAGGATACAGCCACCACTGTGGAGTTTAAAAGGCGGCAGTTCTTGTTAGAAGGTGTGTTTTGGGATAGTGGTATTGTTGGGAGAAGAAGTTAAGCTGAAGGTTTATTCATGTGAGTTTTTAAATAGTTATAGCATGTTTCCTTTGTGTTAGGCAGCCATTGTTTCTAGGAATTTTAGGGAGTTCTGTGTTTAGTGTAAGTGCTTAAAGGGCTTATTTATTTACTTTTGTAGGATATTTTTAAAGCTTTCTAAGGTTTGCAAGCCTCTCCTAAAAGAACTCTATGGTATTTTTAAGCACTTCAATTTGATATCTAATTTAGCTCCTCTCCACATCTGGGTAGAGTTTCTCAGTACTTAAAAATAACTAATGTTTAAAATTTGAGCCAATTCTGTATACAGATTTGGTTTTATGTTTGTTGACCAGTTTCTTTGTGTTATGCATTGAAGAGTTATTGGTACTGTTCATCACCAGAGACTTTGTGATGGGGTTTGTTAGGATGGATCCAGTACCATACAAGAAGATTGCACTTGTGTGTTTGCAGTAGCCTGATGTGCAGTGTGCTGAGCAGAGAAATTTTGGTGTTTGATGTAAACCAAAGCTTCTCTTCTTCCCATAAATCTTATTCCTGATTATGGCCTGTTATCTTGCAGTTGTTGGTCCCTTCACCTCTGCAAGGCAAGAGCCATTTGAAGTGGTTTCCAGTAGATGACGTTCTTCTCTGTTGCTCTTACTTCAGATAGAGATGCAAGTTTCTATGTCTGACTCTCACAAGTCCATCATTGCAGAAACTGCTTAGGTTCTTATGAGGGGCAAGTACAGTAAAGCTGAACCCCCTGAAAGGTTTCTAAATGCTTGCAAGTGTCTTCAAGCTTAGTTTTCTTAACCTTTCTCCTTAAGAGCAGCTCTCCCTTGATACTGAGTCAGAAGACTTTGCTCCTAAGTTCTTACTGTCTTGAAAAGTTTGGGAAATCTAGCAGATGGATGACCTGTTGATCTGACTGAGCTTGTGAGTGCCTCTTGGCTGGAAACTTGCCATACTCTCCCCAAGCAGCAGTCTGACCCATTTGCTCCTTCAGACAAAAGTGTGAACAGCTAGCAAACTTTCTGAGATGGAAAACTGACTTGTAAAGGAACTAGGCAGTGAGTGAAATGAAGAGGGAGAAAGGACTTCAGTTTCTGTGTCTGTTTACTTTGGGTTTTTCTTAATTCTTTCTCTTTTTCATACTAGATTGATATCTGAATGGGGAAGAAAACCACAAAGTCCCACCCTGGGCCAAAGAAATCCAAATCAGCCAAAGCTGATCTGCAGTTCCCCGTGGGTCGCATTCACAGGCTCCTTAAAAGAGGGAACTATGCTGACAGGATTGGTACCGGCGCTGCTGTCTACTTGGCTGCGGTGCTGGAGTACCTGAGTGCTGAGATCCTGGAGCTGGCGGGGAAAGCTGCACAGGAAAACAAGAAAATCAGGATCCTGCCCAGACACATCCAGCTGGCTGTGAGAAATGATAATGAGCTGAACAAGCA
>JBCJKH010035573.1:0-13048 GCA_039877255.1 Loriculus beryllinus
GGTGGCTGGGATGACGGTTTAATTGGATGCTCCCTCCCCTCATTATTTATCTGTATGTGCATCTCTCAGCCATCGTCAGATTGAAAGCCAGAAGAGGCCATGAGACCATCTTCTCTGAGCCCACGGCTGAGATTCAGGCCTGGTCTTTACATACCCTCATGCATGTTCTGCTGAGTAAAGTACTTGTTCAGGCAGGACAAACCTGCACCAGCAGATCCCTCTCCCCTCATTTTCTCCCTAACACCAAGGTAAGGTTGGGACCCTGCATCCGCAGGCAGTGACTCCAGGTGGTGAGAATGTGACTTTCACCAAAGGACACAAGCCCGACAGCGTGGCACAGTGACCATGCCCTGCGCTCAGAGCTGACCGTGCAGGTAGGGTCTGAGAGACCCAAACCCAGCCCATTCCCCAGGAACAGCACTTGAAGAGGAAGAGCTGGTCCACAACATCCAACACCAGTGAGCAATGCAGGTTTCCTGCATGACTGCACCGAGTGCTCCATTTGGCCACAAGGTTTTTGGAGGTGGAATTGTTGCTCAGGTTGAAGGGACCTCTGAGAGCAAGCCTGGCACTTGGGGCTGCAGCCTTTGCCCTGCTGGTGTGTGCTTCGCCATTCCAGTTCCTCTGTAAGGAACCTTTGGGAGCATTAAACACAGCCAAGTGCTCTAAAGCACAAATCTACATCTCATCTGCCATGACATTTAAAGCATACATTTAAATGCTACCCTGAATCAGATGATAAAAATGCCATAAGGATGAAATGGCATAAGGATGAAATGCCACGTGTGGCTACTTTGGGAAGAACCAGGAGAAGGCTGTTCACACAGCACAGCAATGCAGCATCAGCAAGCAAAGCATTCATTGACACAGGCTCAGCCATTGCAGCTGGTGACACACAAGTGTCACGGCACAACAGGGTCATGGCGAGGCAATTTCCTATGCATATCCACCACACACCCCATTAACGCTTGCTGGGAGCTACTCCGCCGTGTAGTTACACATCACCCACGCTGCACTGATGCTGCAGCCCGGGTGGGCACACGTATCCCCATGGGAGCTGCAGGAATCAAGGTTTAGGTTCGACCTCCAGCAAGCGCGCTGCTCGCTGCCTCTCCATAGCCACACGGGTGCTGCGGGAGCCGTGCTCTGAGCAGAGCCTGGCCCGGTCTGCACCGTCCTCTAGTGGCCACCAGCCCCGATTCGCTGGCCCAGAGGGCAGAGCCCCAGGACAGCTCCGGTCAGGTCGGCCCTGGCTGCAGCCTCATCCCGCAGCCCTCAACTGTCTCTGCATCGAAGTGGTGGGACACAGACCTGACGTTACCAAGAGAGCGCTGCTCTTCCTGATCCCTTCAGTTTCAAACCTGAGGCTTTCAATCTGCTTTTCTCCATGATCGTGCACGCTGACAGCTTCTAAAAGCACTCTTGTAACAGGGAGATGAGTGACCAGAAACTCCCAAATAGCGACTGCCTACTGCCCAGCTCTGTATGCAACCCTTGGGCCATCGTTTTCCTCCACACATGCAGAGGGGCAGCTTGGAGAACACCCCCCGCCCACCCCCCCAGCTGCTCTCCATGTCCTGGGTGCTGCAGAGGACCACACAGGATGGCTCCCAGCTCCCCTGGCCTGTGTGACACAACCCGGCAGGCTCAAGCCCATGAGGACCAAAGCCCCTATGCAAAAGTTGCCAGTGACAGCAATGCCCCCCAGGAGGAAAATGGGACACTCCAGCCTTCTTGGGCACAGAGAACAGGGAGGATTGCTGCTGGGAAAACAATCTCTGCTGCCAAGTATGATATCAAGAGAAAGTTTGCAGTAAATAAGGCCATAAATCTCTGGTAAGCTGAAAGAGAATAAAAGCTCCCATCACTATTTATACACAGTTCCTCAAAGATACCAGGAGTTCATTTACTAAATACCTTTGAAAAACAAAGCCTTCAGTTAGAAATGGTCCAGAGGAAGCATTTCAGCCAGGCAGGATGATGCTTCAGAAGTCATTCTAACGAGGGAAAGCTTCACAGGAGAGGACCCTATCTCTGGAAGCGGCCACACACTACAGCTTTAGACATGATGCACTGAGCACAGGAAGCCAAGCCCTGGGACAGGATGCAGGAGTGGATCTGTTCCAGCTCTGAGGCATGGAGCCATCCCATGGAGCACATGAGGCTGGTGAGCTGTCAGCCGCCCTCAGGCACACATCAAACAAGATCACCATGTGCTGGCCCACAGACCCAGCCAAGCTCTGGGCGCACGCTGGGTAACAGCAGCATCAGTGGCGATGGCTGCAGACACCCCTGCTGCCAGCACACAGCCCCCGGGGCTGCCACAGCCATGGGATTTCACTGCTGCCTGTATCCCTTGCCCTGGCATCCCCCTGTGGGGCACAGCAGCAAATTTCACCTGCAGCTTCTCAAGGTTCACTGAACTTCAGGAGCCATTGCCTAGGTTGCAGAAGGACCTTACCTGGGCAGAGCAGCACACCCAGCAGAGACCCATCTCTTCACCAGCAGGCCTTCCACTCAGGAACTGCAGCTCCTGGTCATGAAGCCTCTGTTTTCAACACCACAGCACATGGTGTCTCCTGTTTCCAGCAGACAGAACTAAAGTGTAAATCCTTACCCTCCCAATCTGCAGGAAACTGATACAGGTAGAGACGTAATGATTCATTCACTTCATATCCGAGCGCAGGACTCTTTCACCCAGGATTCATGGCTGGTGAAACACTGAAGATGCTGGTACCTTCATGGACTTCCTCTTGGGAAAAAGCAAACCCCCACTTCCAGTAGCACTCCCTTTTCAAGGTATACTGATATTTTAGTCTGTGGTCATTTGGCCCCACATACAAGGCTCTGCCCACAAGGCAGCAGGAGGCCACATCAGAAGGCAGAAGCTGCTACTTTCCACCACTCCCCTCCAACTCCATTTGCCTGATGTCTGGGATATTCTTATTTGGTGCCAGGGGATCCCAAGACAACAGAGACAGGCACACACACCAGCCCTTTGGATGCTTTGTTGACAGAAAGACTCTGCTCACCCTCTGTCCAGGTACAGAAACCCAACCAAACTCCCTCATTTTCAACACCACAAGACCTGGATTTGCCCCATGCCCAAATGGTTTAATATTTGTGCATTAAAAAAGAATCCTGACAATCCTGAGTGTCAATACTATGAAAGCTGTGAATGACATTGCCCAGCAGTAACTTCAGACAGATATAACTGGGCCAGCCTGGGTAAAACAAAAAGATGCAGAGAAAAGTATTCAAAATATATGCTCATTCTTTACAACATTCAATATATTCATTCATTTCATCTGAAAGGTGATAGACTCAGACACTTCTTTCAAAAGCAGCCATGTGATCCTCACTACTATAGCATCAGAGCACTTCAAAACGTTTACCAAACACATACATACAACGTACAGAGAGATACATTCTAGAGCTGAAATAGGTGGCTTGGGTGAACCTGAACAGAGGGCTCTCAAGTTGTAAGTTACCATCTCAGCAATTCTGCATTCCTACCAGACACCCTAAATCAAAGAAAAGCAAAGCAGGCTTCCCAGGGAGGAGACAGGATTGCAAGCTCTATACTCTGAGGACATGCCCATTGTTTGGAAAGCATGAAGAAAACCTAACACTTAGGATCTCCAGAACAGTTGCAGCTCTCCCTGACCTACACTTGTCTGCCAGAAATGACATTTCTTGGCCTCCACTTTCTTGACTGTATTTTTCTGCTCCACAAAATATGATTTTCAAATAATGCAAAGTCTAACAAGAAAACATTGCTGGCAATAATTAGGCAAAAAAAGGCCCAGAGTTTATCTGTGCTCTGAATAAGCTCAAACTTAAAACCTTGGGGAAAAGCCAAAACCAAAAACCCTATCAGAAGGAATTTCTGCATGACTTCTGCATGCAACTGTATGAAAAACCCAAATTAACAAAAGCACCTGCTATCAATGGACGAGTTAAAACTCCATTAACACCTGGACACACACTGGCCAGAGCTCCTACAACACTTGCAGGCTGCAAGCAGAACTACAGCAAGCTGCTTATCAATCTGAAGCAAAAATCTACAATGAGACACACACCTCAGTGCACGTCACTTGGCCTCCCTGCTACAGGAGGCACCAGGATTTCCAAAGCCCATGAGCATTTTGAATTAAGCAACCTTACAGCACGAGATGGGTGTAGATGAAAGAACATCAGCAACACCTCCTAGTTGGAATTACTGATCATCATCCATGAGTTGCTTTTGACAAACCAGAGCTTTCAGTGCCTCAAACATGGGAATGTTCGGACGAGTACATAGGAAACTAAATATCCCTCTGAATACATGGGTTCTAAAGTGTATATAAAAAAATACAATTAGGATATTACCAAGTGTTTACAGCCTTTTGTTGGAGTCTCTTGCTACAAACAGGTTGTCAGCTCTAGTATAAAAATAACACATTTGAAAGTTAAAAGGAGCAGTCATAGACCACAGGTACCCTCAGTCCCATCGAATGGCAGCAAGATGTGCTGATGGTGCAGTTACTGACCACAGCCAGCACCAGCAGCTCTGGAATCCCAGCAATGAACAAGTCCGGAAAACCTTGTTCTGAGGAAAATCCAAGTATCAGGTGGCAGTACACGAGCATGAGAAACAAAGGGAAGTCCACCCATGGGTAGTGGCAAAGGTTGCTGAAGGCGGCTGCACCTTTCTCAAGCAGTCCAGCTCTCCTCACATGGCGATACTTTAAAGGCAGAATTGCTGAGCACAATGTGAGCTCTGTGCACGTCCCTAAGGTCAGTCAGTTGTGCAGATGTGTTTGCAGGAGATCACATCAATCCAAAGAGAAGTGCTCTGCAAAAACATCATTTTTCTTCCCAAACAAGCCTCGCACTTGCTCAAACTCCAGGGGCACGTCGGTCACCTTCTTCTTTACTTCTTTATCAAAAAGCTACAAATCAAAAACCAGAAGATATTGGTAAAACTCAGTACAAGCTCTTCACCCTGGCTGATACCACTGCTCACTCTAACCTCTTAAACATCTAGTAAAAAAACCCTTTTACATAAAAGCCATCCCTGTCACCATTGCTGCTCATGCTCCATCATTTAATGAACATTTTCCTGTTTGTCCCTGGCTCTGAGTAACCAAAAGTCAATCTAGCTCCCTCCCCAGCAGCAAGGCTGATGAACAGGACACAGCTATTGCATTCAGGAGCCAGTCTCCTTTCCTCTGGTTCCAATCATTCACAAAGGTACAGCAACACTACCTCATAAGCTGAGAGCTCCAGGAGTCCTGATATGTCATCCTCCATTTCAGACAGAGACTGGTTCAGGATAGCAGCTGCCTTGGCCACCTCTGGGTGATAATGGCTTTGTAGAGTCTGCAAAAGCAAGACAAACAGGAGATGGTCCAGTAAATAGAGGGTAACACACATCCATCTGGATTCCCACAAAAGTATCTGCCCCTTTGGTGGTCTGATCTTCAGTGAGCATCAAATTCTGGCAGGAGCAAGTCTGCTGTACTGTGCTGCTATGGAGCTTCAAGAAATCCTGATTTCAGCCATCTTTCACACACATCAAAGACCCCTCTCACCCCATTCAAATCCAGCTCAAGAGAGATGGGACTCTTCCACAGGTCATGCCTACAATGTATAACCCCAACTCTGCTACCTCCCGTTGCCCTGATGCTGCAGCCAAGCTCCAGCTCTCTGGACTTCCTGGCTCCTGCACAACATTCTTGTTGCTGTCTCAGCCCCTTACACAAAATCCTTGTAGCATCTAAATGAAAGTGATAATCCTGGCATTGGGGTTTTAGAACCATCAGGAGTAATTTAACCAACTTCAACCTTCATGCGCTACCCTACAAATGAGCCAGGTGAAAGGTGAACTTCACAATCTTCTCTAGCATTTTTAAACCCATTTCTACAGGATGACCTAGCTGTACCCAATTAATTTCCATCAGTGCTCAGCAAGTTCCTCTCTTCCCTCAACAGCAAATAAAAAGCCTCATAGATTTTCAGCTATTTAGTCCGTTTCAGCTGTTAACTGCACACTTTTTAGCTGCACAGTCAGCTGTGTGCTCACAAGCCCCTAATTGACATGTACATGAAATCCTTTGCCTCTTATGCTAGGGCAGAAAAGGGTGCAGAATAAAGGATCATCCAGAAGCTCATCGCATTTGCAGGACATACCTCAGCAGGTTCATGTAAGTGGGACTGCCAACATGTGTCAAGGAAGCAGCAAAGTTGGAAGAAACCTATACCAGATGCAGAAGTTCCTTTTTAACTGACATACCTGAATCTCCCAGAGAGAGCTTTCTAAAGCCCTGCTTTTGGATGGCTCCTCCTCCTCCATAATATATGGATCTTCTGAAATATCTAAGGAAATAGAGAGCAAATACCTCCTGCGTGATGTGTGTAACACCAAAGGGAACAAAGAGACCCAGAGCGATGCTGCAGAACAAGGCAAGCTCAGTGTCTGGTACAGCTCTGCCAGTCCTTTAGCACTTGGAAGCAGCCTGGGGTCAGTGTGTCAGGCTCAAAGCAGCCTTCAGCCAGGGAATCATGACAGCAGGGGAACCAACTGTGAGGTCCGAGGTCAGGGGAGCAATGCAGGCAGGTCTTCACAGTTACAGAACTGGCAGGAGCAGCCTGCTGGCTTCTCATGAACTCAAGGCACAGAAGGATCCTCTAAACCTCAGAACTGGGATCTCACCTTCTCCTTCACAGGAATCCTGCTCTTTACACTGTCTCAAGGCAGAAAACAGAACTCTGCCCACCTTCCCCCTTACCTTCTGGCCCATTAGGCCTGTGTACTAGCACTTTGCATGAGGGGTGCCTCCGAAAGAGGTTACAGATGAAGGGAATGACCATGAGCAGAGCCTCAGGAGGAGCCGTCAGGGCCAGCCGGGAGAGGCGCTTTATAAACGCTGCCACCAGGTACGCTGGCAGGTGACTGTTGGAAAGGAGACAGAAGAAACCAGCTTGAAAATGTCCCATCAAGTGAGCCTCACCAATCCAAACAGCAGGTCAGGGTATAGATCTGTGGGGTTCTTCAGGTTTTTTGGGCTATGGAGTAAAGACAAGCTATTAGAATCCTGATTTCAAGCAGCAATATAGGCTCTTGTGTGCTCTCTGGAAGAAATCTGTGGGCATTTCCATTCAGTGCATGAATAATCTCAAATCAAGTCAATCCAGATGCATGGCACTGCTCCAGGCACTTTTCAAGCACAGCTCTGGTACATGGTCATTCACATGGCAGCCTTTATTCATTCCTTTTATAAACTTCTGGGTTTATACATTTGGCCAGGAAAGCACTTCTTCTCATGTCATTTGTGGGGTTTAATTAATACACAGGCCATGATGGTAAATTTACATAACACTTCCAGGACTAAAGCAAGCACTGCAGCTGTTAATGGGAACATTAGGCTGCTGTGATTTAAATGTGCAGGGTAAGGGGTTTTTTCTAATGGTAAAAATGCAAATTTCTAACAGCAATCAGCTCATCCAGGCACTTTTTTCAGGTCAGAAGAACCAGGATGAAAAATGACAATTTTCAGCCACTCAGCCTTCAGCCCTAGGGCTTGTTACACTTGCAAGGCTCAGCAGAGCCACCCCATAGGACACCATCTGTCAGACCTTGTTACTCTCTCCAAGGTACACTATGGGTACAAGCAGTCTGATATTAAATGCTCAGTGCTGAACTGTAAAGCATTACTCTTGGTTTATTTTCTAACATACAATGGCAACTATATGACCAGCTGCTTATCTCATTTCTTCCCTGTGTACGATGATTTGACAGGATCAAGACAGACTGTCAAACACTTCATATTTCAATGTTAGATGTCTGCAAAAGGTCATCAATTTATCAACAGCTTTATCACCTATAAAAAGCCTGCGAATGTTACTTTTCCATATTCATAAAGACTGACAGAAAAATCATCACCTTCAGCCAAATGGAATACAGATCAAAATACATCCATAATCACTCGCAGATCAAACTCAGATCACTAACTGCATTTTCATCTCCTGAAACTAGATGTTGTATGGCAAATCTTCAGAAACAGCACATGAAAAATTACACACCACTACAATAACACCCTTGGATTCAGTTTTCTCAGTAAAAATGAATCTAATCCAGGAGACACACTGAATATGTAATATGCAGACGTGGGGAATAACAGGAAAGCAGGAGGAAAATATGTGAACATAAAGATGCTACTTACGATGAAGACAAAAACAGATCAAGCAAATGGAAGAAGCGGGCTCGGTACTTCACATGATATACAGAAGGGTCTAAAAGACTGTACAGCTTTTTGTAGAAGTCAGGATATTCCCTGTTATAAAACAGGAAAAAGACATCCGTTAGGGGTGGGACTACACTGTGTCTAAATGTTTCTGTGCTTTCATTACAGATCACTGCTGTGCTCTGTTTAGCCTTCTTAGTCTCCTCTCTACAGCCACCACTTGAAAACAAGCTGTAAAGAGAATTTATGGCTCTAGCAGTGCCTAGCCATTTTCAGGATGTGAAGCTATGTCCACTGACTGCAAATGGTACAGGATCCAGTGAAAGGCACACTAAAGACTATTGCTCCACTATGTAATCAGATCAATGGAAATCGATTTTCAAGTGCTGAGCAGCCACAGTCTGGAGAAGAGCATATTTAGGCTCAGCTGAAAGTCAGACTACCAAAAGCACCAGCATCCAAACAGCTGAGCCTCTGGTGCAGAGTTTGGCTCTCTCATGGGGGAATTTAAAGCCTGCAGCTGTGGAGAATCCATTTCCATTCCTTTACATAAAGATACAAATGCAAACCCCCATACTCCTTTAAACAATACAATCTTTTTACTTACAGATTATGCTGATGAATCAGAATAAATAATCCATTTAAGGCTAAAAGACTGATTGCTCCACCTGTAAGAAAGCAGGCAGGTATCAACACAACAAAAATTAAATGAAACCCAGAAACTGATCAGCTTCAGCTTGTTTCTATTATAAAACCTCCCCAGAAGGACCACAAAACTAAGAGTACCTGAAATCAGAGAACAGAGAATCAGAGAAACCTGAACTCATGGTGGCTGTAAGGTGACACAATTTCATCTAAAACCTTCCAGAGGGTCACACATTTCTTACAAGGATTAAACTGTAGGACTTACAAAGATTAAATTTACAAAGATTAAACTGAGGAACAGACTCTGAAGGACAGAGACACAAAAATATGATGCTCTAATCCTTCAATAAAGCCACACCTGCAGGCAAAGGTCTTAGGATATCCCTGTAGGAATCTGTGCATCCTGTGTCCCGATGCAACCCAGGTATCAGCAGTGCTGGCTGAACTCTATTTAAGAGATCACTCCAGTATTCTACTCTTCCCAAGGCTTTAAATACTATTTTCCTTACACACAAGGAGCAACAACACTGACAAACAGAGGTAAAACCATCTCATTTTTAGTGACAGTGGAGTTCACCCTTGTTCCTTAGCTTCATCCCAGCCAAAAGTACATCTGTTTCATCATCATATAAAATTGCATTAGGATGAATTGGGACCCTTACTCTTTAGGGATCATGGGAGAGTTTGCTATAGATGCAAAATGAAGGATTGCTGATGGCTTTTACATATATTTTATAAACCAAACTATTCATAAATCATTATGCCAAGCAAAGTAAACGCCCCATAACTTGTCAGTGGAGGATACTCTGAGAACACTAAAAAGCCACCCCACAACGATGAAGTAAAGCAAGGAACTAACTGGAGTGCTCTGAGTTGTTAGTCGGATTTTTTTTTTGCAAAGGGGAAAGGGGTAGGAGGAAGGGGGGAGGCAGCTCCCACAGCACCTTTCCAACAGGTTTCCACCAAGGTGTTCAAAGGTCAAGATTTTTGTACTCTGAGCCAAACACCTGAACCATGAAATCAAGAGGATTCCTTTCATTTAATCTAGTGTAGCACTGAGTCTTTTCATATTAAGAATTTCTTTATTATCTGTTTTCAGGAAATATAATCCAACAGGGTGAAGGAGTCCGACTCAGACTGCATTATTTTTCACTTAGCAAAACTGCATTATCGATGTAAAGCTCTCCACTCTTTTGTAACTAGTATTCTAAGGTATAATTATATGCAGATTGAAAGCCTTTTTGTTTTCTCAATTTAAAACTATTGCCAACAGCTCCTCCTCAGGACACATGCTGACTCAGTATCTTGTCACAACCTATAAGACATCTTCAGTGTCTTGTCTTTTTTTTTTTCCTTTTTTGTCTTTCTGTGAGTTTTTCCCCTCCTCTTTCTTTTCTTATTAAATGGAAAAAGATACCTTTAACTTTAATGGTATCTGAAAAATACCTAACTCAGAAATACAGGCTCCTGAAATGCTCAGTGGAGGGTGAATGCTTCCAGAGGGAAACTCTCATTAGCTACATTACAAGGAATCTGGCTGCTCCTATGAGACACGTTGGATCATGCTTGTGGGGTTTTTTGTGTGGTCCTGAAGGCTTCTTTTCTGTGTGTGTTTTAGGGTTAAAATTTATATAAATGCCTTCCCATTGATAGTGCAGGTAGTTCTGGAAGTTGGTCTAAATCCAGGAAGTTTAAATATACAATAATAATACATGGAATAACACATTTGAGTGAATTGCCTCTTGAGGGCAGGCTCTGGCAAAGTCAAGTATTGGGGATTTTCTATTTTTTAAAAGGGTTCAGATGCATCTGTGCCCAAAAACACTTCCTACTTTTAAACAGCATACCAAGGGGAAGAAAGTGCTTAGACAAACTTCTAATCTGACATAAAATATGATCACATAACATGGTGTCGTTTCATCTAGACATACACAAAATATTACTCAGAGTACAAAACGGTGTATGTACATAACCTGCACATGTAAAACTACAGTACATGAAAATTAAAATAACCATTGTGTATCTGTGCATATTATGCATACAAACCTAATACCAGGAACATGTACTTAAATAGAGTTAAACTTATTGACAGATACAATATTCTGCATTAACAGAAGAGCAGCATGCTCAAATGGCATATTTCAGTGGTGTAAGAGATTTTTACCCACTCTTTATTACCAGCTACCTTTCTAAGTTGAATAAAAACTGTTATCTGTCATCTTCACCCAGAATTCACGTGCACTGCCCTCACAGTATTTTTATCCCGGGAAAACTGACTCCGTTGCCGTCCTGGGTCTCAGCTGTAAAAGTTCTTTCTTCTCCTGAGTTACTAGCTGGGCTTAAACCATGACAGTTACTTACCTGGATCCATACTTTAAGTTGTTATCCAAACTAAAAATTGAAGTCAAATAAGCCAGTTATTGATGCTGTGACCTTTCCATTAGATGCCTTCTCTTACCATGGCAGGTAGCATGAATAACATGAGAAAGAATGGTGTTTATTTCATTCAAAGCTGATATACATGTTACCTTGAGAAGAAATTTATAATTTTGGCATCAACTTGTCCTTTTAGGTTCAGGTGCCTTATTTTCGGCGCTGCAGAAGTTCACATGGTTTGTACCTTGACATGCTAGATAATTTAAACTAAATCATTTAAAATTAAACATTTTAACTTAAAAATGCAATTCAGAATTAAAAACACTAATAGAATCTTCATTTAGAAATGTTTTCATGTGTCCGTTTGATAAAGCATAGAGGCCAGAGTGCCACATATCTTACTAAAATAATCCGATTATTTTCATATTCTTTTTAAATCAGAAAAAAACGGAAAAGTTATCAGTAAGTGATGGACTACTTTTATTCAAAATAATACTCATAAGCAGAGCTAGAAAACTGAAATAACATTAAATGGCTCGTTTCCTGCCTTTGTCTGCAATCATATCTCACAATTATCACTGCAACAGGGATTTTCAGGTGAAATGTTCACTTGCTTCGTGGAATGCTTCTTCAGCACTCTTGACTCTGGTTTTTTTTGGGGATATGAGAGGAATGTTTTTTCTGAAATGGGAAAATAATCTTTTGATAGGTCTGTTTATTTCAAAGTTCAGAAAATTCTATTACCACACTTTCCAAGAGGAATATACATTGATTTTACTGAATTTGAAAAAGGGACATTTATTTAGGAAAAAATAATTACTGCTGCCTATTAGCTACTATTATCTTCCTGGTGATATGGCACCCTACTGAGAGGCATGCACTGCTCAATACTATTAGGATCTGCTTTACTAATTCAAGTGATTTGTAGTTTCACTGTGAACACTGAGACCCAGCTTAGCTTCATTCAAGTTAAAATCACAAATGTCTCCATCTATTCTGGGTCCTTCAGCATATGCTGGGCCTAGCAGTCTTTCAGTATGAAAGTACAACTGACTGGTTTCACATAGATACATAGACTTTTCCAAAGAAAAAAATATTTTCAGATGGAAAGTTTTGAACAAGTTCCATTTAAACAGTGCCAGCTTTAGAAAACCTGTTGTTTTTCTATACAATCTAGCATCATTGATCAGTTGAAAATGTCTTTTCTCTTTAAACATGTTCGGACTTAAAATAGGCTTGAAATTCCTTGCAAGACTAAAAGAAAAATGGTTTATTGAATGAAGATGACCATTTTTGAAGCATTCTGTACAAACAAATTGTTAAGACTTTCTGGTGTAAGGAATGGCAAAACTCATCTAGATGAGACTAAAATCGAGATAAGTTATAAAAGATTCCTTTATTAGTGCATTTCTCTTTATGCAGTTCAACTATCACATTAATGTGGAAAATACAACATTTAAGTTAATACAACAATCGAGTTTAGATCTCAACAAGTGTTAAACTATTTATGAGAGGAAAAACCCAAGATTTAATGTAACAAAGAAATGGCTTTTATTCCTTCCATGTTAATCTAAAGCTTGTTTTGAGACTTTCCCTTTGAGTGATTTCCAGTTACAGAGGAGATGACTTTTGTTATACTTTCAAAGGAAAGCAGAAGAGACAGGTAAGCCATTAAACTGGCATATTAATTGTTAAAGTGGCATATTCCAACAGTTTGAATGTTAGACTTCAGGACAATCAGGTTTTTTGGTTTTTATAAAGGGACATTTTTAGAGAGGTAAAAAGCCACAACATCAAAG
>JBCJKH010035574.1:0-11161 GCA_039877255.1 Loriculus beryllinus
TGATCTTAAGGGAGCCTTCGAACCCAAACAGTTCTACAATTCTATGACTCTATTTTTATCATCAGAAACCTAGGACTACTGTTTCAAACAATACATTGCCTTCATGGGTCAAAACCAGAAGAGAGAATAAGATACAGATAATGACTTTTGAGTGTATCTTGAAAGACGCAGTTTAAGAATCCAAAAACCAATCTACTTTATTGTTTCTAAGTGAAAAAATATTTGAACACTAAGTGGACTACAGGCATCCAAAATATAGCACAAGAAGCCCATGACTCAGCTAAGAGGACTTCTGTGAATTAGTATTTTGAATAGCTGTAATATGATGAATACTACCGTTCAAGCTAGTAGAGCTCATGTACTTCATATTACAACCAAAACTTTCCCCTGCCTAGCTTAGATTATGCTGGAAAAGAAAGAGAATATGAGAGACTACTAAAATGGTACATTCAGAAATTATTCCACATCCACTAAAGAAACACAAAAATGAAGCATGTACACCACTCCTGAAGTCATACATCCACCGAACAGTGGAGGGAAATGCAAAGCAAAATCTTGCCAGAGCCTGATAACAAGAACAGATAAAGGAAAACAAACAAACAAAACTCAGCTAATATTGTCCTGAGAAAGAAATTAAATCATACAACAAAAAATACTCAGATCTTAGTACCAGTATTTTCAATCACTTTCCTGTGAGGCTTTTCTTGAGATGAGACCAAGGGAAAAATATTTAAAAGCCACCAAAAAAGTAAATAATTTCAAACGTCAACAGAAAAACATACCTCTCCTTCAAAACAGTTTGCTTGAAGTAATCCACGTGATGAAATTAAATGTGTGATAGTCTCACAACTCTAATAGAGTGACTTTACAAGGTTACAGCCAGGAAGAAATACAAAGCAACTCATAATTAATCTCTGGATGCATTTCATTATATGATTGTTCAGAGAGCGTAGGGGAAAAAAAAAAGTAAGTTTCAGTTATCTTTGTCAAGAAATGCACTCTTATCATATACACAAGGTTTGAAACCAGTTCCTATTTCTCAGGTATCAAAAGACATCTCTGCTGTATGTAGCTGGTTGTTACAGAGCTTAATCTGCACCCTGAAAGGCAATGTTATAACCCGGAGGGCACACCAGAGTTGGTTACAGGGGGTTTATAATATGAATCATCTTTGATCAGCACAAAGAGTTAGCTTGTGTTTTCCACCAGTATTTGTCACTGTCACTTGGTTGTAACATATAGAAAATTTTGTCTCAGGCTGAATTTTGACCAGTCATTAAGATTTCAACAATAATATTCAAGCAAGAATGACCCTTAATCCAGCACCTAGAAATAATGAGGGGTTCTGCACTCAGTCCCACAATTTTGACTTTCAGGAAAGAGATGACAGTCACTGTGGATGTTAGTACTACTGAAATTATTCATGTTCTAATTCAAAGCTGAAAAATCACATTCTGTGATAGCAACATTCAACTGTTGGGTTTTCTCAGTTTCCTATGGATCGAACCTTAACACTGTCAAAGTGAACTTTTCATGTAGGTAAAGTAAACCCAGTAACAGTTGAGTATGCTTGTTTGCCATTCACGCTAGGTAGCAGAAGATAGTATTCTTCATTGCTTAAAGGGGAAAATTACTCATCAAGAAAAAAAAAAAAAAGTGACTCAGTTTCTTTGCCTGACTCAATCAGGTATCTGTAACTACCTTTGTTATGTGACTACTACTACTAGGCTAGTAACAGTTCTGAAACAGGGTTCTTTCAAAACGTTTTCAATTCCTCATACCTAGGTCAGAAAATCAGAGCTGAATGGGTCTAGCCTGCTGGTTAGGGAATTGTCCCAGGATGAAAGTCACCAAAGCATTTTCTCTGGCTCCAAAATATTGTTCAATAACTATCTTTATGCCAACAATAACAATTTATGGAAGAAAACCAGAAGTATTACTCTGTAATATCCTATATTCTAGAGACACTCCAACGAAAGATGGGAAATTTCAGTTTGATGAAAAGTAATAAAGTCAAACTGTAATACACATCATTATGGTCATTTGGGCTCTACAACCCAAAGATAGCATCACAGAGGCCTTAGCAAGTCTGATCAGCTGCAAAGTTAAGTTATCATTATGAAAACTAATCTTTTATCTAAACATCGTGAATAGGAGAGATCTGAAGTCAACTTTGCTCTCTGAAATTCTGTGAAAGCAATATGGTATCAGGGGTTTTTTAGGGTTAAAACATTTTTTACTCCTTTTATATTTAAAACAAGGACCCATTATCCATTACTATTATGACTGTCATAGCATAGCAGTCCCTTTGGCTTCCCCCTGTTGAACAGATCTTTGGTCTAGAAACTGGTGCTGTACATATGATAAATTTTGTCAACCTTTTTCTGTTGCAAAAGAAGGACCAACAAAGACTTTGCTAAGGAAGTGTTAAAAATTAAGAATCTTAACAACAATACTGGAGTTTGGTCTTAACCTCTCAATTAATATCACTCTTTTGTCACCTTTCACAACAGAAGTGCACTATCTTGTGAAGAATGCACACATACATGTTTAAGAAAAGACTTGCAGCTGTCAGTCTATTTTTTTTTTTAATTATCATTTCTACCTGTTCGTTTTCTCTGTTGCAAACAGGCTGTGAATCTTTGGTGCAATTGCTACTGTACTGAAAGACTGAGCCTGCTTTTCTCTGCTCTGTGACATCAAGGGTACAAACTGCAATAAGCAAGGGACACGTATATTGTACTGGTATTGCATGTATATTGTTTCATGAGATCTCAAAAGCCCTGTTTCTTTTGGATCTGAAGTTGTTACTTTTCCTCAGCTAAGCAGTTACAGGTAATGGTGTGCAGCCCTTTGTCTATGGAGAATTCTAAACAGCGGTACAACCATTCAAGTCTTTATATTTAAGATTTTATGACAGGTTTTCATCCAGTTAAAACACTGTGAAATGGAATGTGCCAAGGCTTTTTCTTTTTTTTCTGGCTTTTTTTCTTTTTAAGATCCCAAGTTAAAACCCTTTGATAATGAATTTCAAATTTTTTTATCCAAGCAAATTGTGGTTTATTTATAATAACTTGAAAAATATTGTTCAAAGTGGAGCTGATTACATTGTTACAGATAAGTTACTGAACGCCCAACCTAATACCCTCTTTCCTGGGCTTTGTAACTTTCACAAATGAATGTATAGATTTCTGCTTTGGATGGAATTTTAGTTTAGATTTATTTTCAAAATTACATCACTAGTGATAATGATTTAACCAAACATCATTTTAAAATAGTAAAAGTGGAAAATGTACCATTTTTCTGATGCTAAAAATTACTTCCTCCCAGATATTTAAGTGTTTTAACTTTCTGATGTTATGCAAATTCACTGTTAGATTCAGGAAAGGAAATGTCCTCTGAATCTCTTGTAAAAGATGTTTTGGTTTTTTTTTCTGTGTCCCTGAAGAGGCATTCGTATTAGTCCACATGCGAAACCTGTGCACATTGCCATTTGCACAGCTTTTAAATATTAATAACTATAATTATCTTTGAGTTCTCCGTGTATTACTGTTTATAGAGACTTGATGACATTCTACTAGCATTAAGGCTGATCCTGCTACTCTGCTAATTGAGGGGAACACATTAACCACAGCAGCACTGTTTGCAAGGGGGAGTAGAAGGCAGCTGGGGCTCGTGAGGCACTCATGAATTCTAGCTGGGCTTTTATCAATTTAAGAGCTTTCAGCAAGACTGAATGTGCCAGTAGCCTCTTGTACTGACAAAAGAAATACAGACATTTTATCTGATTGTTGAGGGAGAGCAAGATAATGTGTAACTGCTTAACGTACAGTTAAATTGTACAGTAACACACTACTACCTTAACAAACTTTTCCTTCTGTCTACACTAGAAATTAAATAGAAAAATGAAAGAGAAATTCTAAGTTTTAACTCTACTGTCCCCTTAAACATAGTCTACCTATAAAATCAGCCAATCTACTAACGGACATGAAGAACAGACTACCAACAGTATGAAAAACTAGGACTAGGTTTTGATTTTCAGCAAAACTATTATTTTAATGTAATGTAAACACATTTTGGTGAGAATGTAGTATGAAATTGCTTTAAAAGTATATGGCATTAGCAATAACAACACATCACCTGCTGAGATACTGTTACTACTTTTTGTGAGAGGAAACCACTATGTTTCTCCAATATACCTATAATTATTATGAAGTTATTACTTTGCATTTAAAATATGTCATGAGGGAGAGGATTAAAATCTTTACTGTAAAATCAAATTAGACATTTCAGAAATGCTCTAAGCAACAGGGATGCAAAAAGACCAACAGGACTGGTGTATTGTATTTAATGTATATCAATCTTCAATATGTAATGCAAAATAGCTCCCATAGTACTGCAGAGTTCCAATAGTATAATCCAATTCCAACTAACAGGACAGATTTGTTTCTTCTCCTTTTGCCAAGCACTTTGCCTTATGAGCTTTAGTTACCTGGTGTGTAGCAGATGGGCTCTTTTTATTAGTTGGTAGCGAACAGGATTTTAAGCCTGAGGTGTTAATAAGCTTGCTGTTAGAGCAAACTCTGTCACCTCCCTTTAACATCTCTTTTTCTGTAACTTTAATCCAAAAGGTCTTGTCAGCTTTATTCTGATTTATCATCCTGTTTTTACATTTTTACTACATTAATTTCTTTACCAAGAGAGACTTTCTCTCTGATCTATACCCTTTGTTATTTCCAGCTAGATGTATTTTTCAGGAACTTTATCAATGCTTATCCCGTATGGAGGCAGCAGGAGGCAGCAAAAACTCGGAGAAAAACACAACTCCACAGAATTATAGGCCTATAGGCAACTTCGGTGTCAACAAAAGGGGCATTTACTGAAACAATGTAATACCCTACCCGAGTTTGCACTAATGCAACGAATCTATTGAAAGAAGCAGCAACGAAGCCAAAACAAAGTCTACCATGCTCTCTTACACTGATACTCTGACAAAACAAATATGACTCTTTACTAGGAAGAATGAAGGCTTTTAAGAACTTGCAGAAACAGTTTTATAGCTATTTGTCACTGTTATATCTATATGAAAGCTTTTACATTTACATGTAAATGCAGAAGCAATGTAAACACTAGTCTTTCTGTTAAACTTGTTAAACTGTGAAATAAAGATATTGATTACATCCTTTCATCCTTTTTACTGATCTGTGCTTACTTTGTTGTTAATTGTGGCTAGCCTATCTGTCAAAGTCAATAGCTTACCACAAACATAGAGAACTCACAAGTCACATATGGCAGAGATCATATGCAAATTCCTCAAGTAGGAATAAAATCATGGAATGTGTAAAGTTGAGCATATGTGCTCAACCCTTCATACCATAATCAGAAGAGTATGAAGCAAGTATGGACATTAGGACACAAATGGTGCCCTTTGCTTTGGCTGCTGCACAGTTTACAATCAAAACTGGGAAGGAGCCAGTGAAAGTGGACAGACCACAGGGACTGGGGATCTTTGGAAATCCAGGGAGCTTTCTAAACTTCTGAGTGCAGTAAACTATCTTGTGCTGATTCACTCTTAGTTTACAATACTTTACTTTGCTCTTGCTGAATTCTAATGGAAACCATCCAAGAAAATATTTTATAAATATTTTAGAAAATATTTTATATTTGATTCCTCATGTTCTCTATATATACTTTATCAGTTTCCCCAAACAGTGAATCCTGAGTTCTCAAGCCTTTAGCTGATAAATCTGAAAGACTTACAAAGAATATTTCAGCAGTTCATCACTGAAGTTGTTGGGGGTTTTTTTTCCCACTTCTCTAAAATCTGAAGTAGTAATGTCTAATTACACATTTCAGGGATGGGACTTTAGATGATGGCAAAACAGGAACAAAGAGCAGGTAATTATTACAGGCAGGGCTCATAATTGTTTTAGAGTTGCTCAGCAATGTGATTTTTAAAATTGTTTTCTCACTCGTACATGCCTTTATCAAACAGGGGCTGCTAAGGCTTAAATTTTCTTTTTCAAATATTTGCATTGGATTTATTTATTCTTGTTTAAATACTATTAAATTTAAATTATTTTTGTTTATTCATCTCATTCACTTTTGAGAAAAATCCAGTTTTCCACACTGGAAAAAATGAAGATGACCTTTTTCATGGAATATATTAGCAATACCATGCTTCAAAATTTACATTTATTGTGAAAGTGACCTTTGTGTCAGGGACGTGCTTTTTGCTCTTCTACCATCTATTAAAAATGGCTTCAGGAGGCCTATGGGAAACAGTAATTCTAGGAGATTGACAGAAACAGACTTTACCTAGAACATGCCAAACAAATGTCAAATTTAACAAAAACCAAAAGACTTTGAAGTGTGCTATTCCTGTAGTACTCTCCACTTCAAGAGACCAATGAACATAAAGTTCTGAGTGCTGAAGAGAAACACAGTCTTTGCTGTATTACCGCATACTCTTCTACCAGGCCTTCCTGAGAATAGAAGTCAGTCGCCTGATCCAAATATAGGGGGGACAAGAGCTGAATTTAAAGCCAACTGTCAGAAAATTTGAAAGTACAAGTAATGTTTGATAAGACAGAAAAAAATGGTACACATTTTGTAAAGGAATTAGGCTAGTGAACTGTTTCTACACTCCGGTGTTTGACCCCTGCCAGGAACTAAGGACCCACCAACCCTTCACTCATTTCATCCTTCCCCAGCAGGATAGGGGAGAGTACTGGAATAGCAAAAATGAGTAAGAAACTTGGTCAGGACTAGACCAGAAATGACTATGATTAACTTAACTGAAAGACAACAAAGAAAATAATACAAAAAACATTTTAAGTGTTTAAGTGGTTTTGAACTTTCATACACTGAAATGTGGATTCAATTTTTATTCTATTCCATAGATACAACAAGAGCATTATCCAAGCAGGTGGTGTTGCTTCATGCTATATTTTTAATCTTAATACATGTGCTTATCATTTATGACAACAGAGTTTATTTTAGCTTCTGCTAATTCTGTACTGCAGATGCATTTTCAGACCTCTGAAAACAAGGCCACATAGAAGTGAGAAAGAAACACAACTTCTCAGTATGAAACTTCCCATGCAACTGCAAAACATGAAGGAAAAGCTGATACTGCAATAAAAAGTAGCATCCTGAATAAAATAATATATTCCACACGAAATGTTGGCTTAGAGAAACCATACTGTTTTGCTCTTGTTAATTTGATAATTCACTGACTTTACAGCTCCCTAGCAGAGACACTGATCATCAGAGTTCAGTTCAAAAGAATTAAACAAGGGAAGATATGCTGCATACATTTTTCATATACCTCTTTTGCTTACGCAAGAGAACTTCTTTCATGTTAGGTGCCTGAAGCAGAAAATACCGTGACAGTGAGGTGACAGAAATCAAACAAAAGGTTGCATTAGCAGAATAATATGGACTTCGAGATAATTATTTCATTAGATTAAAACTTCAGAATTAACCATTTTTTATTGCTATCATATGTATTAAAATTTATATTACTTCGCTATATGACAAAACAATCTTGTTACTCTTACCTGAGTTCAGAGAGCTTGTATGATAGGAGGATTTATACAAGTCAGACCACTTACAGTCCCTTCTTGTTTAAGCATGCTGACATGCTAACAGAAAACTTAGCCATGTACCTGGGGATTTTTCTGGACTGTTCTGTTACTTCTACTTTTTTTTTAAAAAAAAAAAAAAAAAAGTAGTTGAGTAACCATTATTTTGTTTTTTTAAAAGAACAACCTGTTCTATCAGTTTCAGTGGAAGACATATCATGTTGCATAATCTCCTCCTCCTAAATAAGCAACTTGTCCTTTTTTCCAAATGTAAACCAATGTATCTATCTCCATTTTAGTTCTTTCTTTCTTTTTTTTTCCCATTCTGAAAATATTTCAAGCTTTTCAAAGCACATTATTGATACATTGATACCTTGTCCAACTGTTGTGCTAATTTTTTACTTCCCTTTTTTCAAGTAAAGAAGGAGTAGTGGATTCAAACTGGCCTGATGCTGATAAATTAGCTGTCACCTGACAAACTCCCCTGTTTCAAACATATCTGATGCTGGCACTCCTCAGAAGTGCTGCAGGAATAGATGCGTTCCAGTCTGACAAGCTAACATCTGATAGTGATATGCTATGCCAACACAGTAGAAATTATTTTCAAAGTTTCTCACAATGTAAAAAACAAATTCTGAAGAATAAAAATAGTCCAATACCTTCTATCAGATTATTAATATATTCTCTCACAATATGGATCTAGAAAACAACAGGATCTGAATACTCATACTCAACATGAATAAACTATGCAGCTACTGTTAAATCAGCCTCCGTGGAAAGTGGAAATCTCGTTTGCATGAGATAGAATGTCTCTGCCTCTTCTAAAGCACTTGACAGTGAGGGTATCTATATTCTATCTCACACCTACACTTCATAGACCAATGCCATAGCTCTTTCTTTAATTAAAACTGGTTTAATGCTTCTTATGTTCCAGAAGTCTGAATTCAACCACCCACAAGTTCTGAAGGCCTTCATAATTTACACATATTATTTGAATCTACTGAGACTTCATTTTGCTCACCTATTTACTGCCCACATCTGTATTTTTAACAGAGCTGTGCATTGGAGTTAAGCCAGTGTAGCTATATAAAACTACTAAGGTTTATATTTAAATTTCATATGAATAGCTAATTTATACAGAATTGCACCTGCTAAAAGCAGGCTGCTTATTCTTAATTCTTTGACTTTGAAAGTAACAGAATTCAATGTCAATTCAGCCTACAGTATGAACATTCACTTTGGATAATCAATAATGTTCCATAATTGTATATGAAAATTATTTCATGGCAGCTTCAGCTTCCAAGCTGGATAACAATTCATTTTAACCATTCATAATTCAATCAGATTACATCTGGTTTTATATATTTTAATAGATGCTTTCTTCTGGTTATTATACAAATTATATATGCAAATGTAGTATTAAATAATTGATGAAGCACCTTGTTTTGCTTGTAGGTAGAAGTGATGCTTTTCTTCACAAATACATTTAGGCACTAGTTCTCTTCACAGCAAGATTTTTGCATAGTATTTGAAAAGATATTTAAACTCCTGCAGTGATGAAGGCTTATTTAGAAATACCAAGCATAATTTGCTAAGCTGATTTATGAAACAATTTATACAATCTAGTAAAACAGCACTGCAGAATTACATTGCAAGGGGATACTCATCTTCTGTGAAGACCCTATATTTTTTTAACACTTGGACAACTCCATATTATTACTTTCTATGATAGGACAAAGTATATTAGGGTAATTATCCCTCCTGTTTTAGGACAGCTTTATAAAACTGTTAGATGTTAAAGCTGCATTATTCTTGTCCTACTGCCAAATTTCATTCTCTAATACTCAGTAAAAGGGGAAATAGAGTCATTAATCTCTTATTAGACACAGTTTAAATGGTGTAATGTAATCCTATATGCATTTCTACAGCTGTGTATATATATATATGTAAGTGTATATATATGCATGTATATACATATATATAACAAGGATACTTTTAATCGTAAAGATTCTAGAATCCATCCTTTAACCTATTGTATTAAAGAGCCAATATTTAAAGTATTACTTCCCTCTTTTTTCTTTATTTTTATTTGAACATTTAACATATGATCAGTCTTGCTGTAAAAGGGCTTTCTGAAGTAAAATTGGGCCAACAAAATATAAGTTATTTAAGTATTGTGTCTTCTATCCTTGAAATTAATACATCAGTAAGTTATAAACAGTCCTTTCTCTTGTTTGTGGAAATGTACAATATAAATGCAAACTTGAAAAATGCTTTCCTTTTGAAGCTGTGAGATTTGAAATGGAAACTAGCTTTAATGACTGAAAGGGATGAAGAGTTTATAATACTGTCTAGGCATTTAGCAAGTTTCTGATTGGGCACTTACAAATGAGAATCCTTTCAGTGCCTGTAAATTAATTTAATAAAATACAGCACTCAGGCACAGAGTAACTTCTGCTGAGAACACTGAGATCTTCAGAGAGAATTCTTATAGAAACTAATGGGAAAGAGACACCTCCATACTGAGGCTCACACAACAGTGTTGCGGTTCAGCTTCCTCTGAGGAAATCTTGATCTTAATGTAGGCATTTCAAATCCTTTTCTTGGTTGTAGGCAAAATGTCTCTGTTTTCCTTGTGAGAGAAGGGGTTTATGGGCCACTAAACACAGAAAATGCTAAACAAGTCCTCACTAAAGGTCAGAAAAGAGCTACAGATGAATCCTGCCACTTTTCACCCTTGTGTTGTAACGTTTTATGAAGAGCCGAGGAAACTGAAGTTTTTAAAAGACAGTGGTATTTTTAAAAGGAAATCGTAATATTCACAATTAGAAATTTACCTTTTTGAAGGACACGAAGGAGGTAACGCTATAAAAAAAAAATGATGGTGTGCCTTCCTCACAAATAATTAGTAAAGTATGTCTCTTGACATGCTGTCCTTACTTCCTTGCTTTGCTGGGCAGCAAACTGATCACCTGCATGCCAGAAAAGGGCAAATAACTCCCAAACTCTTGTTCAAAAAAGCACAAAACACTACTGTGTGCCCAGAAGAAAACCAAGCCTGAAAGCTGCCAACATTTTCATATTTACTAGTTTTAGCTGTGAGACCAATCAGAAATAGATTTATGTTACATTTATTTTTCCAGTGTTTTTAAATTCATGCTTGATTGAAGTGGCACAGGAATTTTAGCAGACAAAATCTACTTCCCAGCAGGATATATATGTTTTATTTCTATGGTATTTTTATTTCTAAGGTATTTCTAAGATTTTGTTGTTGTTGTTGTTTGGTAAATATAGTGCCTTGTAATATTGAAAATATTCACAGTGAAAAACAGAATGCATATTCAGAGCTCTTAAGTACATAAGATCCAAACGATACGATCTTTTGATACGCAATCATCTATAATTACTTGGTTGGTTTACTTTGCAGTCAGAAAATGGTGCTATTAAGTGCCCCTATTTAGTCCAATATTTTCCTTGTTATGGAAACACTCTTTCATTAATTGAAGAGCAAAACTCTTACTAATCATCACTTTGCTTCTATCAAAGTAAATTTACCAGTAGCCAGGTGTCAAGAT
>JBCJKH010035577.1:5000-31095 GCA_039877255.1 Loriculus beryllinus
GGGGAAAACTGAGGCGGCCACAGCGCAGCAACCACACTTTCAGGCTGCAAAACACATGCTGCCAATTCGGTATAATTTAACCAAAGGCAACTTGTCACAGAAACTAGGCTCATCCTTTAAACAGGGGTTAACTGCTTCAAGAAACTCTCCAGGGTGGGAGCAAAATCGCCATCTCTTGAAACCCTCAGAACCGGCAGCCTTTCTGGAAGGCACGTTTTATTCAAACACAAATTATTGGCCTTAATGCTTTAGGAGCTGGATGAAATTATAGGGCCCTGTAACGGGGGAGGTCAGGCAGATGATTTAATGGTCTCTTCTGGCCTTAAGAGACGTTAACTTGACCGGTTCCCTCCCGCCGGTACCGAGTCAACCCCTGCCCCGAGAGCCCAGTGCGGGCCAGGTGGGAACTGACTTCCAGCCCACAGTGGATGCTGTCGTTGAAGCTGCCGGCTTTCAGGCAGCCGCTCAGTGTTGCCCCGGGCTCTCTGCCGCGTCTGGGGCACCGGTAGGAGGAAAGGGCTCAGAGACATTTTCTTCCATAGCTTTGCTTTGTCGCGACTATCGCCCCCTTCACCGTCTGAGGGCAGCGTGGCGCTGGAAGAGCATTACACGGGAAGGAGGGAAGTCCCATCCCGCCGCTGGGCAAACGCCCGTGGCAAGATGGCGAGTGCAGCCGTGCGGCCTCCCGCCCCGTCGGGGGCACCAGGGCCGCCGAGGGGGCCGTACCCCGGAGCTGCTCCGTGACCAGCCCGACCGAGGCCACTGGGGCTCCCCGCTGAGTGCCAGCCGGGGGGGGTGGTGTGTGTGCCCCCGGAACCCCGTCCCCATCCCCATCCCCTAGGGCAGCTCTAACGCTGCCTGCACCGGGAGGTGCCGCAGCTGTAACGGGGGTTCCCCTGCCCTGTCCTTTGTCACGGCTGGAGAAGGAGCGTTTACGTTTACAGCGCTGAAACTGGAGGGATGTTTACAACAAAACAGTCCGAATTCCTGAGGACATTTTCTCTTCCAGATACCTTCTAAATATAGCGCACGGCAACCCACTACCTAGCATAGCATCCTCGCTCCTGCACTTAGGGAAATTTAAAGTCAAGCAGAAGAGGGAAAAAAAGGAGAGAGGCAAAGACAAGACAATCTTAAGGGGAGAAAAAGAAGTTAAAAAGAGCATCTAGTATTTAAAATCCACGTCTGCATTAAGGTCACCCGAACAGTGATAAAGGCCGTCTATTCGTATTTTAAAGCGGCTGTCTTTTCCACGGGGACAGTTGTTTGCCTCCTGACCCATCGACAGACTATTAATACAATTTAATTCTGCAGTTGCTTCTGTTTAAAGAGTGTTTGGGGCGAATTGTTTCTTTTGTTTATGATCAAACAAACGAGCTCTGGTAATCTTATGTTTTATCTCCCTAACATATGGAAAAGCTATTTATCCCAGCCAATCACAATAAAGCGAAGAAAACCCCATTTTATGGAAAGGTATATATCACAAGTTTGTTCATCATTAAAGATATGATTACCAGTGAAAACCCTCCGAAAGTGGCACATTTATGATTCCGGGAACAGATGGGGACATCCATTTTCCTTGCAAATACTTTTGAAATTGCTCTACTGGTAGCAGTATAAAAATGATATACAGATGCCAGTGCCAACGAAGCCGGGACAAGAGGTCCAGATTTACACAGTAAAAGCTTCACATGCGCTCTGTCAGCTTTGATTGATCTGTGCTATACCTCAGAAACTTGTTGACTGGGAAAGGAAACAGGGCAAATAATTCACCGCAACAAGGCAGATAATTCACCCGGCCAACCGCTCCGCGCCGCTTCCCCGGGCGGTGACATACGAGTCCTCATGCCGCACAAAGAAGCATCATTCTCCGGCGTGAGCAGCGGCCGGTGTCACAGGGAAAGAGGGGGGAGAAGAAAAAGGGGGAGGAAAAGAGAGAGGGAGAGGTGGGAGCAGCGCACACAAAAGGGAAGGCGAGAAAGGAGAAGTTGCTCCGGGGCAATGGGCACAGCCATCTACCTTTTCCGCGCCGAGCCCAGGCCGAGCCGTTGAGCCCCAATTGTCATTATCATATTGATTAAGTTCATCAGAGAGCAATTTTAGGTTTAACGCCAGCGGATTGGGAAAGGGAGCAAAGAATTATCTAAGAAAAGCACAACATTCTTACCGCAGGGACGTTTCCCTGTTCCAGTTCATTGAGGGAGTTGATTAAGTTTAAATGAAGCAGACACTGGATAAAAGTAAGGGTATTGACCACTGGGCAGCGCGGCCCGCGCTTGAAAAGGCCTGATACATGCAGAAAAGCAAGATTTGCTAAATGCTCTAATCTTCAATCAAATCTTACATCAATACAGACAAAGTTTGGTAATGAGAGATTCAATGAAGCATGCGGGAGAAAGAATTAATCCTCTTGGTCTAAACTGGGTTCAACTTTGAAGCCTGCTCCGAAGGAAAGACAGTTATCTAAATGCTAAATAAGAAACTTATTGTACTTTTCATGGCATGCTAATCTTTTGTCTATTTCATCTCTATTATTTGTATGCTCATAGGCGGCAGTTGTCATGGTGATTATATCAAACCACTTCTGTGCAGATGCCTGCGAGGAACTAGGGCCTCCCTCCAGCCCTCCGCCGGGGCCAGCCCGGCCCTCTCCTCCCTTCCGCGCCAGAGCTTCGCACCCGTTCACGGCCTCGCCGCTCGGCCGGGGCTGAAACTGGCTCCCCGGCTCCGGCAGCGTTTGGACGGCACCGGCCCCTTCCTCTTTCCCGTTTTCCCCCTCATCACCCAACCGGTGCATCATGAACAGATGCTTTTTTTTTTTCCCTCTCTCCCTTCTTTCTCTCTCTTTTTTTTTTTTTTTTTTTTGCGAGCTTGCCTTGATAAGCTTTTGATGTCACAAATCAAACACTCGCCAGGAGGTAGATAATGGGGAGTGTGATCTCCTCTGTTTGTACATAGACAGCGTTTTCGCACCGGCGCTGCATCGAACCGGTGTCAAACTCCCCGGGCTTTGCTGGACTCTGCCTGTTGCCCTCGGCCCGAGGAGCCCAGCATCGAAATGGAAGTGGGGAAGTGGGACCCTCAGGGAGCCGCCGCTCCCCCCAGGCTCGGGCAGCCTTTGAGAAGGGGAATTGTGATTCATATTATGCAAATGCCTAGGTGCGCGCAGACATCTGATTGCGACAGGTTTGGAGGGAAAAGAAGAAGGCGGGATGGGGAGAGAGAGAGCCCAGGGGTGATCATTTACATATTTATTTACTTACTCATTTACTTACTTACTTACTCTTAACCGCACGTCGTTAACACTTGCAGGCAGCCACCGGTAGCAGGCACCGGGCTCTGGCCCACGGGCAGCGCTGCGGGGCAGGCTGGGTTGGGGGGGGAAAGCGGCCGCTCCAGCATCCTTGCGGCTCAAAGAAGCTATCGGGATAAGGGCTGTAAATCCGCACGCTGTCCATCAGACATCCTAATTTCTCCCCCTGCGGTACCCGGGGGTTTTGGCCCAGCTCCGGAGAGGAGGCAGGAGGCACGAATAGGTGGGTGCGGGAAAGAAGGGGCCTTCCCCCGGCTTGTTCCTGCGACATCATAATCTGAGCGCACACGGGTGGCACCCGGGCTTTTATGTCTTTTACAAAAGTTGCCAAATTAAGGCCGGATTAGGGCTCCCTTCAGGATTTGTGGGCTCTTTAGAGGCTGGGAGCTGCCCATATAGCCCGCCAGTGCTTATGAAAAGCTTAAAAAGTAATAAAAGGGGGAGTGATCCCGAGAGAAAGTAACATGTATAACTCTTATTAAAGGAGCAGCGAGCGGGGCTGTGAACTTGAATAACTGTTTGAACTTTAATTTGTTCATTAACAGGATTTGCCCCTGACTGTGAATGTTATTACTTCTCTTAAAAGCGAGGTGCAAATGCAAAGCCATAATGAAAGAGCCTGGCAAAAAGTTAAACGCCTCGTAATTACACCAGCCTCATTGAAAACTTGAAGTAATAGAAACATGAGGAAGACGGGAGCCGGGCTGATGGGCTTCCAGCGCCATAGCCTCGGGCAGTGCGGCCAGATCCGGGCCCCGGCTTCCATCCTTGGGCACTCCCAACAGTTCGCTACAGTCCAGTGCCAAACGGGGGTGCTTAAACAAGTTTTAAACACCTTTAAAACATTAAAAAAAGGGGGTGAAACCATGTTTTCCTGAGTGGGGAAGCCTGGTTTATCCTCTAAGTGTTGTAAGTGGAACACGGCGTCTAAAGCCTGATCTAATCTGCACGTTTGTATCCTAAACAGAGCACATTAGCTCCTCTCTCCCCATCACACCGACAGTAGATGAAACTCTGGAGAACCGCAATAAAACAAACTACTGCTCCTCTCAGAAGGTATACGACTTTGTACCGATGCGTTTGCCAGTTAGCTCCGCTCTGCCTGCCGTTTCATCTGTCACTTATCGCTTTCCCGGCCTTGTCAACTGTGGCTTTTATAGAGTCGCTTGTGATCTGCATCCTTCCTCAACAGGAACATGCAGCCAGGTCGCAATTAAATATACAGATACACGAGCTGTTAGCAAGGCTTCGCCCTCCCATCCGGAGCGATGATTGCCCTGTCACTTCTTTAGACTTAAACCGCCTTAAAACTCGCCGCTGGAGCGCAGCGTTTGTGAGCCGGGCGCTTGCTTTTGTCCGCCCCCCTCTTCCCAACGACGGCTTCTTTGAGGTATTAACTCCAGCGGCTCTTTCTCTCCCGGGGACCCTGAGCCCGCACCGCCCCACAGCCCTCCCCGGGGCCGGGTGGGCTCAGTAACGCACCCGGGATCCAGGGCAAGGCCCGGAGCCCGCCGGTGCAGCGGCATCACCTCCCGACTGCACTTCCCAGTGCAGGGGGGAAAGGAGACACCGCATCGAGCCGTGTCCTGCAGCCCAGTGTCAGAGCAGAGGGAAAGCAAGAAGGGGCTTCGTAAAAAGCGGGAGTGAAAACCCCTTTACTGGTTTAAAATGCTTTCCTATTTCTACAGCGGCATGCACGTTGGGGAAGTGATGTTATCGTAACACTATCAAATCGAAAGGTTTCAGTTACACCACCATAAATAAAGATATGACCCATTTTCTAGGTCTAATGATTTTCTTTTTATATTCTTTTCAGCATCATTAAACTCATTAGAAAAAAAACAAACAAACAAGTGTCTCCTCCTCCCTCCCCCCTTTAATCCAATTGGTATTCAGGGAAAAAAAGACCCCAACATGTTACTCACAAAGTAATTACATTTCTTCAACTCTACTCTTCCGTTCCAGCGTGGCCAGTGTTAGCACTGTCACCCAAGGGAAGACCTGCAAAACCGGGAAGACCCATCTACCACCTGAGAAACAATGAACGCAGCCTGGCCTTGACCAGAAGACATCAGGCAGGAAGGGAATACCGCTTTCTGTACGTTAACCCATTAGAATCGTTGCTCTAACCTGGAACTGGAAAGAAGCTTCCTAAAATTACCGAGTCCCAAGACGGCAGACCTTAGAGCACACTTTCCTCTGCAGCCAGAGATAAAGCACAGGGAGAGCAGGTTTCCTGCAAAGAACAGGACAAACATGGCCACATTTGGTGCCACATCAGGTGCCTCTTGGCTCCATCTCACAGAAACTCTGCCCACAGCAACAGGATGGTTACGTTTAACAATGTCCCTGAAAGCAGAGTCCCAGCCTTCCCACCAAGCAGAAACAGTGTTTCTGGCAAGTGCTGTCACGTAAGAGCGAACCCAAGCTACAATGTGGTTAGTAAACAGCACAAAAGTGTCCCGAGAACATGATCCTCACCATGGTCTTGGTCTTGTAATGACCACACACCAGTACGAGCTGTTCTGATTACATAGCTGCGCTGTGACAGTGCTTGCAGGATCAGGGCAGGAACTACTACTAGGTTGTTAGTTTCCCTCCATCTAACCCCTAATGATTGCTTTAGATTTGAAGAGAATTTGATATAGCACAGATAAATTACACCCAAGGCTTCATCAGACATGGATTAAATCGTTCAGCTTCACTGAGTGGACTTGATTAACTGCAAACTTGAAGCTGGACATCGCCTTCATGTGAGCACTGCAAGCCTACCTATTTCTACTGGAGCCATCCCTGGAGATCCGCAGGATGAAGGCCACTGAGGCTACTCAGAAAGCAGCTCATGGGAAACAGGAAAGCAACACCCTCGGCAGCTCATAGGCCCTGAGGATGCGTCACCTGGTGGTCAAGAGCACGTAAGAGTCAGAAAAGATCTTCACAAATACGAGCAGGCACCTATTTGGTTTGCAGGAGGCATTTGTCCCTCTTAGCAGGACGAGGTGCTTACCACTCCTAGCAGGGCCCGGTGAGGACTGCTGAGTTAGGCCACAGGATTGTGTCACCACAACACAGGAGGGGTTTGCTTCAGCTACAGCTTCTCCAGGCCAGGGGTGGTTTATGGTGCACCTTCGAGCTTCTGTTCCGGCACATCTCTGGTACCCTCACCTTTGAGGACAACAGGAGTTTTGCTTTAAGCATACACTGGCAGATCAATCCTTTATGTATTTCTGATAATATAATGCATGTGATCTGACCCGCAAGATATAGGGATTGTAACACTTCGATAAATCAGCATTTTACATAGCACATGCTGCTTCTGCAAGCTAATCCCAACTTCAGAGTTGATAATTGCCAACATTATCGCTTTGAAGCACTGGAACGGTGCAATGACAATCTACTGAGCTAGAACGTATCTCTCACAATAAGTATATAAATACCATGCAGTGCATCTGAAGTTGATTTATGAAACAGCCACGAGTAAAAGTCCTGATATATTAGCAAAAATAACTAGACCTTTAAAACCAAGAAGCCCTCAGGCTATAGTGAAAATCACTGATGTAGGAAAAGCATCTCTTTCGATGACAGTGCAATCCCACACACACAAAAATACCACCAAAACGTTTCTCCTTTCCTGGGATAAAAAATAAAAGGTATTCTGCAGCAGCTGCATGAAACGTTTCCTAGAGAAGTGTTTGCATTTAAACTTTCGGTTGCTGGCGATTTAACTTCATATTGCTGCTTGAAACCGCCTGGTTCTTCACAGAGAGGATGCTACTGCTGCTAACGAACCCAAGCCCGCCGTCCTCCAGCCGGGTCCCGCAGGGGAGAGGAGAGAACCTCTTGTGAGGGAGCTGCTCTGGAGCGTCTCCATCGCCTCCTCCTGTTTTGCTTCCCAGGAAACGGGGAGACGGAGCCAGGGAACGGATGCGCTTTGCCCGCAGAGCTCGGCGGGGCTGCCCGGCACCCACCGGCGCTGTCCCCCGGCGGCAAAGCACCGCCCGGGCTGCCCGGGGGTACCGGATGGGTACCACATCACCGCGCTGCGCCCGCCCCAAATACAGCTGCTGTTCGTCAATTGATTTATTTCTAAATACGATTACGAACGCGCTCGGTTGTACCATTAAAAATATCATGGTTTTAATGGGAAAAAGCCGGGACTGCAGCCCGAAGATGACGGCAGCAGCGCGGCGGTACCTGCGGTTATGTCCGCTGTCATCCGGGACCCCGGTCTAGGGCAGACAGAGATATTCATCTGTATTTGATCGGTATAATGATATAGATCGCTATATGATCATCAAACCTTAGCAGCAGGTCCCGGAGGCAGAGCCTCGCTTCAGCGCCCAGCAGCTGAGCGGGGAAGGGCCCTGGCCCGGCCGCGGTGTGGCGGGCAGAGGTCCCGGCTCCGGGACACGGGCAGGGCAATGCGGGTCCGGGAGGGTATCGATATCGGTGTCGATATCGGTATCGCTATCGGTATCGGTACTTACGGCGCTGCCGCACGGCCGTGCCGAGGACGCGGGGGTGCCGCCGCGCGGGAGCGGCGCCCTCTGGCGGCAGCGGGAGGAGTAGCAGCCGTGCGCGCCCCCGCCCTGCCCGGTGCCCGACGAGGCGGGACCCGTCCCCAGCCCCGATGTCCTCCCGATGGGCGCCGCTTGTGCCGCGCAGTCCTGAGGCCGAAGCCGTCAATTCACCTCCAGGGGAGGGCAGAATCGGGCGTCAGGGAGGTGCCTTCGACCCCCGGAGCGGCACCACGTCTACCGAACGCGCCCGGCCCGGCCCGGCCCGGCCCCGCCGCCTGGCTCTGCTCTGCCCGAGCAGTGAGCCACCCGCTTCCCCTCCCTCCCTCCCTCATCAAGAGCCCAATTTTGTCATTTGGAAACACTAATTATCTAATCACGCCACGCTGCCGAGCGTACTTGTCTGCCCAATTAGCTAGGACAATTATTAAGATTCGGAGGCCTAATTATGTCTCAATTTAATGCTGGCAAACTCACGGCTAGAGCAGTAATTAAAATCCTCTCCTTGCCTCTGCCTTTAGGGCAGCGGCTGATGAGGACCTGTCAGGGGCTGCGCTGCACCGAACCAGCCAAGCGGATTGTGCAACATGACCCCGCATTGTTAAGTGTGTCAACATATTAACCTGAATTCCCTTCAGCTCCCATAATCACATCGGGTAGGAGGAAGAAAAGGGGCTAAAACATGAAGCATTTTATTAAAAAAACATAAATTCTTTTTAATTAATGCTGTAAGAGATCTGACGCCGCTTGAGCTACCAAATGCTGCGAGTCATATAAGGCTGGTGCTTCTAATTACCCAGCAAAGGAGGGTTTGCTCTTCTCTGTTAGAAAGGCTTCCCTCTCCTCTCATTTAAAGAAAACGATCTTTCTTTTGGGTAGTGTGTTTTTTAAAAGCCAGCTAGTTGGCTCCAAGTGATGAAGTTGATTACCAGCTTCTTGTTTGATGATGGGACACAAGTGAATATTGACTTGTGCGAGAATCAAACAGACGACCGGAGGCGTAAATAAAACGGTCAGGATTTAACACTTGAAAGAAGTTGATAAAGTTGAAAATTAAAAATCATAATATTGGGATAATTTCTAAATATTTATTTTTTGCACAGCTCTCAAGTTTGATGGGAAGTCAGCGCCGAAACACCAACCAGAACTAGAGTTATCTCTGGTGCCTGTGTTCCTTGATCCCATCATGGACAAGGAGCTCTGAACCCAGCATCCCCCACTGATGACCACTGCAGGAAGAAGGCTGGTCCTGCTGGATTTGCCAGCAGAAACATTCCCCTCTAGCCTGTCCCTTTTGGGCTGGAAAAACACAGCACCGAGTAAGGTGGTTCCTTCATTTCCAGTTAGTGAGTTCTCTGGTGTTTGGGACTATGGAAACAAACCTTAATTCCCAGAGCAGGGAAGGAAAGGAGGGAGAGAGGGGGCCTCATATCCCACTGTGCGTGCCCTACATCTTGGCAATGGCCCTGCTCCCAGGCTCCTCGGATGGCAAACCAAAGTGCAAATCTGTGTTCTGGCTTGTTCCAGTGGCTGTCAGTGTGTTTTCCTCTTGTCAGCAGCAATTGACTGGTCAGGTTCACCCTTGTACAGCGATTGTAACAGCTCATTGACAGACTAGTGACCCAGCCGGACCCGATAATGGAAAACTATTGATTTCTGTGGGCTCAGCAGATCTAAAATGAATGCCCAATATAATGTCATCAGCTGTCTTGGACTCAGATATCCTTTAACTTGTCTAAAGAGACCAAGTATCAGAGACGTGCTGCCTACCCTGACAATTTACTTGATAAAAATAATACTGGATACAAACAAACATTGAAGTGGCCTCTCTCAGTCACCCCATCACAAGCAACAAGCAATGAATGCCTGGGTAAAGGCTAAGAAGCCACAGCCTAGATGTGGCCAGGACCTCAGCTGTCCCTTCAACTGAAGAGGCCCATGACAGCCCCTCCAGGTTTTAAACCTAGAAGAATAAGCATGTAGGGGACTGACACTAAACTCTGCACCCACCCACCAGCCTCCAGAGAGCACACAAGGCAGGAGGCTGCTTGCCATAAGCAAAACCAGATATGAGTTTAAACAGCAAGAGAAGTGTGACAGGTTCTGGAAAAATGCTTAACTTTGGGGGATAAAGCAGTAGTTCAAACATTGACTGTTCTGGTCTCTGGCCTGTGCTTCCCAAGTAGATCATCCCACCTGTATGAAGCAGCTGTCACTTCTGTGTCCCTGCGGCTGATGGACAGGGCTCAAACCTCACCGGTGTTTAGGCACATCAGGAAGTCAGTGGGATATTTACCAGTGCAAGAGCTATAGGAATCACAATCAGCTTGGTGCTGGTTTTCTGTGGGATACCAAGTGCTTGCTGGAGAAGTTTTACTGTGCCCCAAACCCCTTCGGTAAGGCTTGGAGCCTTCCAGAGCTTATTAACCAGGTTTCCTGTAAGGAAAACAGAGGAGGAGGAGAAAACAGAGGTACCTACCCTGGCAGATGCCAGCACACATTTAATTCAAGCTCTAATGCCAGTGAAGATTTGAACAGCTTTGTGATGCCCATGAAAATATTCAAGTGACCTTGGGGAAACATTCCTTTTAATGATGAACAACTGGCCAGTTCTACCACAAAGATACCAGCCCTTCTTGATGTGTTCTCATCTTTTGCAGCCTTCTGCTCAGTGCCTTCTCCCCATACGTGCCTCGTACCCCTCGCATCGTTGTTCTGTCCACGACATGCACACGTGTGTATTATATTGCCTTTGCCTTCCCCTGACAACAGGCCCAGCACTGTGATGTGCTACATACACTCATCGAGAGGGAATGACTGCACGGATTACGCTAACATGACTGCAGCTGAAGACATTTCAGTTTCTACATGCATTTCCTACACACTTCCTTGGCTCCCTCTCCTGCAGACAGCTCCGAACCCACCTCCCTCCACTCAAGCTTTTACTTCTAGTTCAATTTCCATATGTTGCTTTCAAGCATTTCTCTTCTTGGCACCCCCTCAAGGCCTGATGCTGTGAGAGTGAGTGTGCCGCACCAGAGCAAGGCTGTGAGAATTGGTGATTCCGCTTTGGGTTTTGCTTTTTTAATGATCATCTTGCATCAAATGAAACGTAAACTCTTGCTTTGTTTATTCAAAACAGCCCTCCCAAACATTTCTCATTAGCTAGAATGAGGAGCTGAAATCCCTCCTGTCTGTCTCATGGAACTGTCACAGAAGAGTATTTCAAAGCACCAGAACCTCTTGGGTGATGTTCAAATCCAGATGTCTTATCCCCAGAGAGGCTCACTTCAGTTATCAGCTCTTCTTCCTGCCCATTTCTTGGAATCCCAAATCTTGTGTTAAGCCAAGCGTAGATAACATCTCCACGCTGTTCCCTGCCTAAGTACAATGAACATGTTCAGGCCTTTGGATAGCAAGTTCCTGAGGCAGGGATTATGCTCTGTAGTATTACTGTTGTCATATTTTCCCTGTTGTAATGTTCCGTGTACATTTATGTCATTTATAAAATACAATTAACAGACATATTGGAATCCACAACGGCCCAAAGAAGGGAATAATAGAAGTAGAGTAACCATGTACATTTGTTTCCTACAACGATGCAGGTTGCGGTGACCCACTCCCAACCAGCAGACGAGTAGTAGAAAAGAAACACAAGCCTGAGTATTTAAAAAGTAAGGCAAAGCTGCCCATAGTTCCCTCTCACTTAGCAGAGACTTCACAACAGGGTTCAGCTTCTCTCTGCCTGAAGATGTGGATCCCCTCTGTCCTCACAGCACACCTCACCTCCTTCCACTGAGTACCAACAACTAAGGCTTTGCACTACTACAACCTGCTGGCTCACCCAGTCACCAAGACAGCATCCAAACGCAGCCATCCAAAATGAGACACTGGAAGGCTTGTACCAAGTCGTTATTCTTCCTCGAGAGAGACCACTCTGACTTGTATGTAACTGCACTTCCCGAAGATACTCACCATGGGACTTCCTGCCCCTTGTTTCCAGTGAAAGGCATCAACGGAATACAGACTGCCACTTTTTTACTAGTTTCTAAATCAATGTAAATACGTATTTTACAGTGTTCCATATTTCAATAGTGTGTGCACATACTCTCAGGTCTGAGCCTCTTGTAGCACCTCACTGTGTGTACACAGTGTGTACAAGACTGCTGTACTGAGAGTTACTGTCACTGGGAGGACTGTAGTTCACCAGTATGGGCTGAGATTTTACAGACAATTATCCTCTGACAAAGCCCAAGTTGTGGGTTTTAACATTTACAAATAGGTTTGTGCGAATAATTGATTCTGCTGTAAAGCAACTGAATAAAACTAAAAGGAACAAAATACCCATGTTGAGAGAATCTGAAACATTTTCCAGTTTCCTTCACTGAAACAGAACAAATCTCCTAAATTTTTCAGTGAAGAAGGTGCTTTGTTTCATCCAAAATGTTGTATTTTGGGCACTTGCACAGAAAATATCCCCTAACCCACAAAGGAAATAAGAGGTTGGATTCACCACAGCTGCTGTCATTCCCTTTTTATCCACTAACCCAGTAATTAGGGCAGTGACCCAGGATGTGGGAGATCCATGTTCAATCCCTTCTCTGCCTGGAGGGATTTGAACCTTCATCTCTGAGGAGAGAATTAGAGCTGTGGTTCCGGGGGAAGCCCTTCTCTGCAGTCTCCCCATGTACAGGTACTTTGTGTATACACTATGTGTGACACAGGTGCCCCATGTCACCCTGGTACTGCCCAGTTCCCAGCATTACTCCTCTACCTCTGCTCCACAACGATGCTGCGTGCCAGGTGGAGGGGTTTCAGTGGCTTAGATGACTCTCAGGTGCACTGTTTAAGGTACATCCATGATCAGACTACAGAGGTGATCCCAGGTCTGGGTATCAATTCCCTAAGGCAGAATGTGGGTCCTCCTTCCCATATACATATCGTAATGCCAGGGATTGCCCCCAAGAAGTAAGCAATATGCTTAAAAGAGGAAGAAAAGGTCTAGTTCAGAAAAAAATCATATTTCTCTAAGATGAAATCTCTTCCCACTTTTCTAACCATACTTTGCCACACTTTTCAATTACCCAACTAAATTTCTGTCTATTATTGCAAATTGCCTGGAATGTTAGGAAAGACTGATGTTAAGAAGGATTTCCTAATTTGAACGTGCTACTTTCTTGGTCTCTATCTTGTACCTTTCTACCATAATTAAGTTTCATATGCAGCTTACATTAGCCCAGGAATTAGTTGTACCATATTGAGTATAGAATCGAACATGTCAAACCTTCAGCCTTGTGCATAGCTTTGCACACAGTTCATTTGCATCATTTTCCTATCACCAGTGAGATCAGCCCAAGTCCTTATTTTTAATTAGGAAATTTGGGCACCTCAATGCTACATTTTTGCCAATTTTTAAACTATTTTCATTATTTTAATCATGCTATTTAAAATTATTTTCTAGTCCATATTTTTATTTAAAAGAATGAACTCTTTTACTCAGTGTTTGCTCTCTTGTTTCTAGAAGGTAAATGAATTGTTTGGCATTTCTCATGAGTGGACTCTGATTACTGAGAAGTCCACCATTTCTCGGTATTCCACAACCCTTTATTAGGGATGACCTCTGGGGATTCTCCAGACAAGTGGCCACATGAAGTCACAGTCAGAGAAGGGGATTCACCCGCCCAAGTGTGAGGAGGACTCCTTTGTAATAAACATTAAAAACCTCTCTACTTTCATCTTGCTTTAAGAGCCTCTAGCACAGCGTATTTACAGAATAATAAAACAGGGCTTCAGGCCTTTTCTTCTCATACATCAGTAACAGGATTCTCATGTCAGACTCATGTGCTCTGGACACGGTATAATTTACTGTATCTCGCTTCCCAAAGCTAATAGTCTCAAATATAACTAAATGAAATAAATCTTCTGATACTGTTCTCAAACAAGAGTTAAATCCCCAGGCACAAAACTGGCTGAGAATTTCTCCATGACCACTTCTGTCACCTCCTCTACCCACGAGATAACCAGTCCCCATTGGCATGCCACTTGTGTGACTCCTTTATTGTTACCTAGGACAAACCATCAATCTGATTATTACTACTTATCTGAATTACCAAGAAGAAACTTCAAATGAAATCCCTATTACCAAAAGCTATGCAGGTACAAAACTAAGAAGCTTCCCTTCTCAAATAGCTAATACTCTAAAGAGGCAGGAGGTGGGAAGAAGGAGCAGGGCATTAGCAAGCACACTCATCAGAGCTGACTGTGTGCACAAATCAAGGGAAACCACTGCTTCCAGAATTAGCTTTGCCTCTCCTTTGCACTGATCTTAGAAATGATAAAAAACCCGGAGTTACTGGAGTTAGAAATGAAAACAGGGAATGAATGGCTTGTTCTGGGGAATAACATGAATCACAATCCATCAAGGTAACCCTTAGACCTTCATCTGGAAAGTAATAAAACATCTGGGATTTTTTGTACCCACTTCAGTCAGTGGGAAAATGCGGCTGTAAAGTATCTGTACTTCATGGGCATGTGTGAATGGGCATGTAAGTGTGTGTATATAGAGGTATGCTCATTGTTCCATTTAATTTTTGTATCAATCAAAAATACATTAGGTGGTACAGAAAAAGAAACAGCCTTTCTTCTCTTGGTATTTTTAATCTGCAATTGTGCAAGAAAAGGGAAAAAAACCCCCAAGGTCTCATGCTATTCTGAGTCATAAAAAATGTGAGGGGGGCTGGTAAGGAAGGTTCACAAACAGATCCAGCAGGGAAGGAAAGCCACGCTCACCCCACTCCCTTACCTCTCCACCAGTTATCCCAAATGCAGTTTTGATGTGATTCAGGATCATGGCCCAAGAGTCCATCCACAGAACTATGGGCAATGCATTAGTGTGGTCCTATGGGCATCCTGCTTTGAAGCAAAGCACAAAATGTCAGTGCTTGCATTGGCTAGTGACAATCCCTGCTAAGAACTCCCCTATTCTTATCCCCACAAGGGGCACTCTTAATTTAGTCTCACTTGCAGCACCAGATGCTCTAATTACATCACCCTGATCTTCTATGAGGTGTATAGGAGGAACAAATGCTACCTCTGTAACAGTGAAAAGTAGTATTTTTAATCGCATCCACGATGGTTTCATTTCAAAGCTCAAGCATCCATTCTAGCAGGCCCATTTTATGTTTCTGCATGGCCCAAGAGCCTCAGTGAGGAACTCCTGAGATGTATTCACTTGAATCTGTTTACAAAAAGTCCCAGGCACATAAGGCCATGAACATTTCTTGCCCATCTGTTTCATAAATTTTTCTGTAAGGCTTATTGCAGAACAAAGGGAATGAGTTATAGGTGGTCAGCTGTTGCCTTGTGGTTTTGCTGCAGTTGTTGCTCAGTGTGCTGCAGGTAGAGCCCATATTTGCATCAGCCTGCTTGATACAGCCTCTGTCCCAATGGAACTGTTAGATCCAGCATCCGGATTACTGTATCAGCATCATCTTAATGATTCATCTACCGTGGTTATACAGAGGTGCAGGAAAGGACCTTGAAGTCTGTAAGTTATTTTATTGGAACATTATAGAAACCAGATGTTTTCCCCTTAATCATGATGGCATGTTTAAACAAAACCCAGGACAATTAGAAACCCACTGCCCCAGAGATTATCTATCCCTGACAATTCTCAAGCTTCTCCTTTTTTGTTCTCATAGTTGATATTTTATCATTGCCTGCCTCCATCCTTTGGAGTATAGTGAAAACTTCTAAAATGTAGTTCTCTACCAACCTGCTTTAAGAACAGCAGCAGCAACATCCAACGTGATGAGTGACTGTTCAGCAATGTCTAAACATCTCAGTTGCACACAGACAGAAAGCCCGTTATCTCCATCAGCTGAGACACACAGCTCTTAACACACTCAGCATCAGCTGTCTTTATTTACTCCAGGTCATACACAGTAGAACTCAGAGAGCTAATCTGATTCCTGTCTTGATGCTACTCATTTCAGAATATCCATTATGCTTGAAAATCAACATAAAACCCCAGTGAAATACAGGTTAAAGGAAAAAGAACAACCCAAATGAAGAAAACAAGCTCACATTCTCAGCAGCATCACGGCCACCTAGGCTCCACATTTATTCCAGAACACTTCATTTCACAAACAGGATTTGGGGCAAACAAGAGGAGGACAAACAAGATGGAGTATCTTCTGCTCCACAAGCATCACCAGCCTTGCAGAACTTCAAGTCCTTGTCTCTGCTCTGCCTACTATCGCCTTAACAAAGGGGAATACATAGGCAGCCCTTAAGTGTGGGCATTGCTGAGGCTTTTAACCATTCATCCCATTGGACCAATTCACTTCCCAAATTTTCTCACCATCAGATGTTACCCGTGACTAAGACTGATTGCCTTCAGGAATTTCACATGGTGAAAAATTCCGCTGCATCAGCCCAAGTGGGGCAGGAAACATCTTCCTTTTACCTTTCTTGCGTGGTGAACAAGCAAGCAGAAGACACAAGTCAAATGTATTTGGGATGAAAACTCTGAGTTCTCTGAGTTCAGAACAGAGTATTCACAGTAGAGCTGACAAGACCTTTCTAGAGAGCTCCAGCATTAGCTAGCATCTATTTTACTGACATATTTAGGCATTTCTCTCTGTTCAGGTGAAGTGTTAAGATTTCTGCAACTCAAGTATCTCATTTGCCTTTAAACTGTGCCTTTTGTCCCTGTAGTTTGTCCTTTACATGGGTGAGCAATTCAAAATCCACCTACTTTTGGAAAACAAACCAACCTCCCAAAAAAAACCCCAAACAAAACCAAAACCCCAACAAACCCCAACAACAACAACAACCCCAAATCCACACCTTTTATTTAAATAATTAAATTGGAATTAAAACTGTTTGACTTATAGAAGCTGTTTATAGAATTATTATGTCTGTAAAGCATCCAGTTCACTTCACAGAATAATTTTGGCTACCAAAATTGCATGGCCCAAACAGAGCCTTACAAATACAGGCTATGTATTTATGTGAGGGAAAAAAAGGCCAATTTTAAGCATGGTGCTGTTAGAGGGAGGGAGGTGTAAGGGGACAATTCCCATCAGAGCCAAGACAAGGCTTGACACTAAAAGCAGAGAGAAAAGCGACTGAGATCCACTCCCAAAGACACTGCTTCTTGGAAGGCAGCTTGGGACTGGGACTTCAGCAGAAAGAGCTGCCCTGCCTGCTGTTAGCGGTAGTCTCTGAGGACCAGCAAAAGGCATATAGATACATTATGCTTTAAAGGACAGCAACAACCACACCAAACTTAAGAGAACATTTAGTAGATGGCACAGGAAGTTTGGAAGTGGAAGCAAATAAACTGCCCTCCATCAATTATGCACTGATGAGAAGAAACCAGACACCAAAAATACCAGAGTTAAGATATGGGCAACAGTAAAATAAAGGCCCTTAAAAGCAGAAGTACCCTTCAAAGTAGAAGCTGTGGAGGAAAGAAAGCCTAGCTCACGTGTCCTTGCCATCACTGGGCTTCTGCAACTGTGCGTAAGTGCTACACCTTCCTTGAGCCAGAGTGCAGTGCTTCGCCACAGCCCATGCTGCCCAGCACATCCCTCACCCACTGCGCTTGTGAGCAGTGGTACATGTGAAGGAGATTTATAGGCATGTGTCCAAAACACACTATATCTTAGGCTTTAATCTCTTTTAAATGACATACTCCCACATGAGACAGAATTAGGGCTGTATTCACGCTTTTGTTACAAGATGCTGTGCCTACCTTACAGCAAGTTCAGCGGGTCCCACTGGACTTCATGTCCCTCACTGCACTGCACTTGTGGCCGAGACAGATGGCTGGGGTTGAAGCCTCTTCAGGAACACATCTCTGTAGAGGAGGATGTCACACTGCACTGGGTGACCAGGCTCCCACTGAATGCAACTCCGTCATGGTAATTAAATCACATTAAAGCTTGCTTTTATTACATACCCCCTTGTGATTTTGCCTGACTACATTCTAATTACCAGCCTTGCTGCAGCACACCCGGGTTCCACAGCTCATTCCCCCTCCTGTTTTATGGGAAATGACTTACCTTGCACAATCCTAATGAAAATACTGCAGTGAGATAATTCTCTCCTTTTTATCTTGCACTTCCCATTCTATAGTGTGTAAGCCATGTTTTGCATGGAAGAAAACAAAATGTTCAGGCTTACAGGCTTTGTTAGAAGCAGCAGATACATTTGTTAAGGCTCTCCAAAGTAGTTTAATCACATCTGCTGTTTTCTTACCTAATACCTGATCTTTAAGCAAAGATACATTTTTCCATGTCAGATGCACCAGTTTCTCAAAGATACTATGTTTGGCACTTTTTATCCTTCTCCTATTAATTCTCAAAGAGAGTATTTTAAAGCAGGTGCATTTCACTAACATACTAGTATACTTACTAGCATAATAGTAAAATTATGCTTTTTACTTGAATATACCAGAAAATACTTACACTAGTAGCTTCTGAGCAATGTTTCTAGCAGTAGGCACAATTCCTCTCTCCTATCCAATGAGCTCCAGCACTAATCAGATCATCTGAACATTAACTGAGTACTTCAGGATAGCTGAAGGAGTAGGATGTGGCTTCATTCGGTGTGTCCACAGCATCACCCTTGGCCATAGCTTGTTTTCCAGTTACAGCACTAACGGTACCTAAACACAACAAAGGTGCCAGGATAGCCATTTTCAGTCTGTTAAGGAAGGGAAGACATCTGAAACCTGGAAGATGACAGCAAGATAAGCACCTACTGCTTCAAAAGAGACTAAAACAAAAGACATTGTAAATCTGGCTGCCACAGTAGCAAGTATCATTCACATCTAGACTGCAGATACTCTCATGTAACATACCTGCTGCTTCCAACTCCTAAGGTAACACGAAGAGAATGTAGTCCGGACCACCACAACTTCCACAGCCCAGCACACACAACATGTTACAGCGGGAGAACTGAAAAGCAGGGCTTCCCCCTCTTCTTCCCATTCCTTGGGGGAATTCTGTGCCAGCTGCTGCATATTGCAGTGAAATTACAGAAACCTGTAGGCTGCTGATTTTGTTTGCTGCTTGCAGTGGAGGGGGCTACTCATGTACTCTTGGCTCACTTCTACATCTAGACCTGAAATCACAATTTCCTAAGAATTTCATGTTATCTACTTTATTCAGCACTTACAGGCTGAAACAGGCTAGGATTCTCCAATGCGATTTTACCAGTTTTTAACAGACATCCATGTTTTGCATTGCTCAAAGAAGCTAACCAGCTGCTTCTTAACAAAAATCATTCAAGCAAATGCTCCATTTTCTAAATACTTATATGGCTTCAGAAAGGCTGTCAAGGCAAAAAAAAAAAAAAAAAAAAGGAAAAAAAAAGAAAAAAAGGAAGGAAAACCCAAAAAGCAAGCAAGCAAAGCAAAGCCAGGAATCCATGTTTATGCAGACTAATCAGAAAGAGGGTACAAAATATTCCCTTTCCCAGATGGGCTCATGCCCATGGGCTGCAGCAGGAGATGAGGGAGTTGCAGAGCACCAGGTACATTGGGTTTTTCAGAGTACTCTCGGTCCAGATCAACGTGGAAGGCATTGCCCATGAGCTCCCAAGAGCAAAGTCATTGCCAGTCCTGGGCTGGTACCAACTCTATAACTTGGGACTTGCACTCTGTGTAATTCTTCTTCCAAAAACCTAAACATCTCCTCCTCCCCCATCACTTCAGTACAAGCAGCTGCTGTCTCCATATAAAATAAATCAGAAATCAGGCCATTAGCTATGCTTTTAAGAATACTAAGCAGTACTCTATCTGTGTTCACAGTGATATAGCTTATGGGACTTTCCAAAAAAGCTTCATCACTGATAGCCAGAGGTAAAATAAAGTCCTAGAGAACAAGAGAGATGAAAAATGAAGAAGAAAAAGCAAATGTGGATATAAGCAAAAACCGAGGAAAAGGAAAACAGACCAAGCTAGGAATGAAGATAATGAAAACGGTCAGGTTAGCAGCCCAGTGAGACGCGGCTAAGTACCATCCCCAGATGGGAACTGGGGCCTGAGGGCAAAGAAATGAGTTTGGGATCCTGGAAGAACACTCACATTCTGGGTCAAGGTCTTTAGTCATTCATTAGCACTCATGGTCAGCTGCAGCCAGAGAACACTGAGCTTAGTATTAGAGGTTATTTCAATAAGAAGAGGATGTTATCAAATGATGAATGCCAAATAGTGAAGCAATTTTTTTTGGAGGCAGTGAATGTTAATTCCTGCATGAACAGAACCCAGAATATTCAGATCTCAGCATCAAATGTGTGACTGAGGCCACATGTGAGAAGAGCAACTCAAGCTCCTTCATGATTGGACCAAATGCCTATGAATTTGTATGTAGCACTTAAAAAGCACCAGTAAATGTACTCCAGATAGCAAAGGGAATGGTACACTTGACTTGCAACACAAGAAATAGGATTTAAAACCTCTTTTCCCTGTCACTACCCATTTCTTTAACAGTTTGGGGTTAACATATTCCTTGGCTGCTCAGCTAAGGACAATATTTGCCCTAACCTCCCCTGTGCCAGGAACCCAAACACACCCCTGAAGATTTGGAGTCACAGCAAATACAGCCATCAGCTGGATTCCAGGGACTACAAAAACAAGTGCCAACCTCAGGCTTATACTGTCTTCTCCTGTTTGCAGTTTCTGTTTCAACCTATGGATTTTTTGTTCATTTGTTTGTTAAAAAAAACCCCACATTTTTTCCCTGCTGCTTTATCCAAATAAGGTGCTTTTCTTTCTCCTACTTTCACACAACTGTTTTATTCAGGTAAGAGACAGATGAAAGTATAATTTCTTGTCAGCAAGACTTGTACCTGTATGACATGGAATTCCTTATTTGGTTAAAACACAGGTTAATGGTGTTGGCTTGCTTACTGCTTCGTCAAGTCACTTCTGTTCTGAAGCTGTTTCAAAGAGCACAATGGGATTCAGAGCTTCAGCATTAGTTGCTGCCGCAGTGAGGATGGATTTGGAGGAGCTTCACAGAGAGCTACAAACATGATTCACAGCCGCTGCTCGCTTAAAGATACATAAACAAATGTTTAACTGTGAAGTTTCCAGTTTCCCATAATAAGCTGTTTAAGAAGTGGTATATATACTCTAGGAATACTCACCATACATGTCACGTAAGCACAGTTCGTGTTGCAGGCCTCTGACACAAAAGCAGAGGGATTATAGAATCATAGGGCTGGAAATTACCTTAAGATCATCTAGCTCCAACCCTGAAATAATCTCTTGTTCATCCCTCAGATCTTATGAGTTAAAAGTGTACTTTTAAGTGAAGATATAGGACAGAAAGCCCAACAGTGTTGCAGGTTATACAACATGTACAGCTCTACAAGCACTTTGGAAGCTGTGAGAAGGCTCCAGGGCTCCCTCTGTTCCCCCACTGGACAGTAAAGAGTTTTAATCATGAGGTCTCTGTGCTTGCCTGAGTTTTAATTGCAGTAAGAACAGTGTGCAGGGCCTGCACAAGAAAGGTCTTTCAGGGCTTTTATAACAAACTTTGCCTCCTCCTAGAGAAAAGCATCCAAAAGGGATGCATCTACTCCATTTATTTCTAGCCAAAACAGCAGCATGTCAGCCTTCAGGTAAGATGTGCAAACCATCTTTATAACCAGCAATACAGACCTCTCCACCTCAGTTCTGGCAGGTAGGGTCTGCCTGTGTTTGGGTGCAGCCAGGCACCAGCTACTTGGACCACAAGGTTCTTCTACTTGGTACACTTAAATTTTACTAACAAGTTTTATAAAAGGCTGTTAGCTGACCTGTATTAAAACTTTAATCAGAGAATAATACAATCAACCAGGTTGGAAAAGACCTTTAAGATCATCAAGTCCAACCATTACCCCAGCACTGCCAAGGCCACCACTAAACCATGTCACTAGGGGCCTCATCTACATGGGTTTTGCACACTCCCAGGGATGGTGATTCCACCACTAATAGGGGACCAGGGCACTAAAGTTACAGGGATTTCCTGCTTTGCTTTTTTTCAATACAAGTTCATCAGCCTATAGTGCAACCAGAAATTAAGAATGAACAGTGCCAGTATGTCAACCCTAGCAAGACAGTGTGGAGGAAACCCCCACTCCAGCCCTTGTTTATGCAAGTAAACAAAACCATCAACATTCTTTCATGCCAAATTTGACCAACCCCTGCATTTATGTTCTCTGTGTGTGTGCCTACCATAGTGATATGGCAATGACTTCTCTCATGCTGCAGCAGGAGAAGGCACAGAGCACCAGGTAGGTTGGGTCCAGGAGCACATGGAAGGCACTGTGCAGCTAGCCCCATAGCGACAAACTGCTTGTAACTGGAAAAGGTGGTGAAAAAACTAATTGTGCAGTGTGAAAAGTGGGAGGATATGTGCAGAAGAGACCTTTGTCATTCATGATTTGTCATCCGATTTGGACTCCTGTCTTGGGCAATAGCCTCCCTCCCCAATCCTCATTCTGTTCCCCAATACTGCAATGCAAATAGCCTCTCTCTGCCTCACCTCTGACTTCTCAGAAGGCTACAGCCAACAGACCTGTCCTCTTCGCCTCGCCATGCAACTATTCAGGTTAGGGTGGAAGTCCCCGGGTTAAGCCAGGTGTGCCATGCAGCTCAGCTCCAAACAACGGGAAGAACACCAAGCAGCCTGCAGTGTTAAAAAGGAACATTTTATTGCAAGAGATTACAGACCTGGCACTATGGCCACACGTTTCCATTACACCGAATTTGCTACCCATGGATCAGGCAACAGCACCTACAAAGCACGGTGGATTGAAATATCTGAAATCATAATGCAGGCAGGTTTTTTAAGGAATTACCATCCTAAAAGGATTTAAAAGACAAAGTCAAAACAATATAAACCAACTTTATTTTAAATATTCAACTGGTGTTTAAGTATCCAGGGCATTAACTACTGTGACAAAAAGTGGAAAAGTCTGTTAACCATAGTGCTCAACTAAACAGCCTTTGCATGCAGCCCTTACCACTTAGTTAAAAGAAAGTACTTGATATTTGCTGTTCACTTGCCCCACGTTTGTTTTCAAAGTCAGGTAGAAGATTTAGCAAGAAACCCCTCTTTAAAGCTCTAATGATACACAGGAAATCCAGAACCACAACTGGCCTAAAAAAGCATTGGAGGCAAACCAGCTCTGCAGGAAAAGATCTCCCCTTCTCAGTCCCATGATGCTGACCTTTTCAAACTCAGGGTGGATGCACTTCTCTGAGCCCCAACTCATGACTCACATGCCTCCTGGGATCCACTTACCTCAGAGACCTTGGTGATTTCCCTGAAAGTGGCTGAACAGGCAGGACCTTCAACAGACACATAGCTCAAACACGGAAAGTCCGCCCAGGACATAACAAGCCCCAACTGTTACAATTCCCACCTTTGGCATGTTATATGCTTGCTCTCCCTCCCCAATGGCTATTGTCTGGTCTGTGCTTTTCCTCCCATACAGAAGAGTCAGCAGCTCACCTCTGGCACCAGGGCTGGAGATGAGCCCTGGGAATGCAAAAGTTGGATCTATGAGCTGAGCTGGACTGCCTCAGCCTGTGGGAGCAGCCCAGCTAATACAGTTCACAGAGCGCACAGGAAGCAGTACATGGCAAATGGCAGTAAGTGCCCATGGATCTCTGTGAACCAACATTTGTTAAGCACTTGCCTCCATCTCCAAGTTTCCACACATACAGCTTAAACACGCTACCAAAAACTGCTACACCACTGCAGCCTTCATCCCAGAGCAACCTACCTAACGGGAACAGACCAACACTCGTGTTTGTATGTGCAGTTCTGTCAGTCCAGTCCTGTGGCACAGATTGCCACAGAGCCTCTCAAGCCACACATCTCAAAACATGAGATTCGTGTCATAAAGCAACTGATTTAATTAAATGGCTTCTACCAGATTATTTAGAATGTCTATAACTCTGGAAAGGGGGACTTTTTTTTTTCCTCCTTGTAGGTAGTGACAGAAAACCTGTATTTCCAAACAACAGAAAACAAGAAAACAGCTCCACAGAAGACTAGAGGCTAAAGAAAGCTCAAGGGTAATTCAACTACCAGTAGTTTTTAAAGACCATTCAGTCCATAGCAACCATATATGCAATTAATTTAACAATCAGAAGAGTTCTAGAACTTCTGTATCTATTTCAAATTAGATTGTCAAGGATCTGATGCAAGCCCGCCACTGAAAACTGCTGCTCCTCATCAAAAGAATCTCATTTGGAAACTAATCAGTCCTAAAGCTTCCTTATCTTCAAACACAACCTTGCATTTTAGTGTTGCACAAAACAGCTCACTATTGGGATTTAATGGATTAAGTAATTCAGAATTAACTAGAGTTTTTATCATTATGAACCTAATGGAGATCTTTGCTAATGCGAAATTCCGCATGGTATGGCTTCACCTTACAAGCATTCTTAACAATACTAGATAAATATCATTTGCACTTAATTGATTTATCTGTTAAATAGACACAAAATATGGTGCTCTCACAAGCACCTTTTTTGGTGAGAAGGTAAACAAGCACTCTATTAAAGCATTATAAACATTCAAGATGATCTGATCACTTCCCTCTATCCCGTTTCCACACACTGCTGTCAAACTTCCATTTTCACTGTGTATAAAAGAATCCCACAAACATCCACTGATTTTAAGCTTGTGTTAGTCTGCATACACATAATTTGTCTGCAACACACTTTAACATCCCAGTTACCTTTCCTAAAATCTCTAGTTTTTCTCCAGTACTGATGCAGATCTTGCAGCTAAAAAAAAAAAAAAGGGGGAATAAATTTTGACAATAAAGCTAAAATTATCTGTAACAACTTCTATGGTAAAACATCTGACAGCACTGATATAATGAAAGCCTTGACAGAGCTCAGATGGCCTTGTCTCAAGACCCTGTCCTGCACAGCTGAGCAGTTTCAGCCCATCTAGTTCACCAGAATATTCACAAGCCTCATCTGTTAACTCTGAGCTGTTACACATACAGGAAGACAGACATTTCCCTTCACATTTTCCACCAATCTAATGGAATGCGTCTGTGAACAAGTCAGTTTATTGCAAGTAAATGTACTTTCACTTAAGATCATGAGAAGATTCTAATCTCAAGCAAAACAAATCAATTTCACAAATTTAATTCACACAATGCAAATAAATGCTTCACATTATAGACATTTAGATTTTCTTTAAACCTTTTTATTTAGAGATTTTTCTGGTAAGGAGATATACCATAGGAAAGCAATTTCACTGGCAGTGAGGTATGTATATACTCTACCAAAATACTCTTCTTGTTTTAACTGCTTTTAGCTTTATTTACATATAAAGAAAATATCAATGCATATCCTTGGCTTAACTACAGTATCTGTTACCCTATATGAGTAAAATGAAATGTTACTTGCATACAAAATTGATTTGTAGAGGAATCTAATTTGAACAAAAATCATGTTCTGAAGACAGTTTAAATGAACAAACACAATTATCATGACCAAGACACCTGCACCATATTTCCATCCTCACAGCACATTTATTTCAGTAATTCTGTAAGTAGGTCCTTAGCATGAGCATAGTGTTACAGTTTTCATACATATAATCACATCCAAAACAAGCTCTAAATTTTAAGTTGTAAACATTCTCTTCATATGTAGAAACATTTCAATCTGTGTTCGAATTCTCTAAAATGATCAATCTTTTAAACAGAATTATAAATGAAAAGTCTACTCTAACTGTGTAGTGAGCAATGCTTATTAGTACATTTCTACAGTGTTAAATAAAATAGTAGAGAGGCAAACTTCTGTAAGCGAGTCAGACTTTAAGTAAATCGCCATAAAGAAACAAACTTGTTAACAAAAAAAAATGCGTTGTAATAAAGAAAGTTGGATTGAATCTACTATGTTACAAAAAAGTAAGGGTAAATACCATCTTTGTTGACAAGTAGGAGGTAGCATGGATGCACCACTTTATTGTCAGTGAGAAATGCAACTGAAGTAAAGAATATTTCCTTACCACAAATTTCCAGTATTATGTACATATTTCTCTTAGAAATTTGTTTAAACAAGTTTCCCTCCACTTTTTTAGTACAAAAAGCCTCATGTGATTTAAAAAAAAACACTTACACACCTAGATAGAATAGTACTAATTGCCCTATTTGAATGAAACAGTCTCTTGAACTATGAAGTACATGGTATTTAATGCCCTAATTTGAGTAAATTGTATTAGCAGTTCTTGGT
>JBCJKH010035581.1:0-23438 GCA_039877255.1 Loriculus beryllinus
GTTGCCCAGGGAAGTTGTGAATGCTCCATCCCTGGCAGTGTTCAAGGCCAGGTTGGACGAAGCCTTGGGTGGCATGGCTTAGTGTGAGGTGTCCTTGCTTATGGCAGGCGGGTTGGAACTTGATGCCCTTAAGGTCCTTTCCAACCCTAACGATTCTATGGTCCTATGATTCTATGACACGGTTTAGTGACGGAATTGGTAGTTCTAGGGTAATGGTTGGACGCTATGAATCTTAAAGATCTTTTCCAACCTAAATGATTTTATGATTCTATGAAGTGTTACTCTGGCAACCTGCCTTGAAATCGATTATGTAGAGACTCACAGTATGTCTTAAAACAATTCTGGGATGCAACCTTCAGGCTGAAAAATAATGTAGAGTACTGCAGATGACCTCTTAACTACCCTGTTGTTCCTGTTCTAGGACTGGGAAATGCTGTATACATGAATGCTGTATGTTGTAGCTCACATGTCAGGTACAAACGTAATTTTAATCAATTACATCTCAGGCAAGTACAAAGTAGATTACTTACCACTCCCATAATAAGTGATTTATAAATCACTTCTTTCCCAAAGTTTAAAAGACTTGCCTTGTCCTTGACTGGAAAAGGAACCGGTATAGTTATGGGAAATTAAGCCTATTTTATCTCTTTTCCAGCGAAGTTTTACATATTTTATGATAAAGAGTAGCTCACTAGGTTGCATGATGGTATGATTTTTCATTTCATGAGAGAAAAAGATAAATTGGCAATTTGGAAAGGAATTTTGGTATCAGCACGTTTATGTTGCTAAGTACAGACCTGCTCTTCAACTTTGCTGACTTCAATAGAACTTCAGGAGTCTCATGCCTGTCAGTGATCACTAGTTAGCCACACTCATCTCTACCACAGATTTGACACTTCTCTTCATCTAGCATTTTTACACCACTTTGATGGCTTGTTCCCAACTGACATCCCTAATTGTGAATAAATTACATTTATAGATGCTATTACAGACTGGAAATGGGTAGAGATCCTTTAAAGTGAGTAAGAATTAGATTCTACATGTGGTAGGATACACAATAGTTGGTTATAAGGGTATGAAGAAGGCATCGATACATAGGAAACAGCACATATATTAATGAAAACTGAGTGACTTTGCACCTTGGCTTTTACTGAGGGAAAGAGTCCTTAGAGACTCACGTTCCTTCTGGAAGGGGACAAGCATCAGAAGCATCATGTATAATACATTCAAGCTTCTAGCACGGCCTGTTACTGAAGTTATCTGTGTAAACCCTGTATTCAGCAGTTTTGAAAGTCACCAGCATTTCACTGATTACAGTAACATTTTCCATGCATGATCTCTCTGGAATATACTCAGGCCTATTGGAATATTTCAGCTGAAGCTGTCTGGGGGTTTCCGTGAGTGAGGCTAGTGAAAAATACATGGTTCGCCCATCTTAAATTCTGGTGACTTTCTTTTTGAGAAGCTCCGGTGCTCTCATGTTTTAGAACGAGGGCTATGGAGCTTGGCCTCTATGTCAAGGAGGTGCCTCTTGCCATCCTTTTAAAACTTGGCTCCAAATTTGGCCATGTCATGAATCTGAAAAACAGCACATGCTCAGTAAGGATTTTTACTGGTATAATTACTGCACTTTCAGAAGGTTTTGCTTGCAACAAGTATGCTTCAGGCCAGCTTCAGGGAGCTCAGTGAGACGTTATGGCATGTCAAACTTCTGACTGAGTGCAAAAAGCCTGTTGTTCTATAAATGATCTATGCCACATCTGAAGAGGAACCTATCAGACTCAGCCACAGAGATGAAAGCAGATGGACACACTGTGAGAGGAGAGTATGAAAGCCAGATTAAGAGAAGAGATTAAGATATCCCCTTGTTGGGTTGAAGAACAATGAGGAGTGGGAGCGTGTGTGGAGAGCTGAGGCAACTGACACTGACTGAGAAAGACTATGAGCTATGGAGAGAAGGAAGAAAACTGACCAGTAAGATGTGTGAGACTCAGATCAGACAAAAACTTTGAAAGGAGATAGAGGCTAATGAAAAGCCTGCAGCTGAGAGCAGTAGAGACTGTGAAGCTGTTGAGGGGCATGTCTGGAGCCCCTGAGTGGGAGGGCAGACTTCACAGAAGGTTTGGGGAGGGAGCTAGATTTAGTAGAGAAAGGAGACCGGCTGGAGGAGAGGTAGGAATACAGGCTTGTGACGAAGGAACAGCAGTAGTTCTGTGTTGAAAGATTAATAGGAATCTGGGAAATCCACTGGCAAAGCATCCTGCCTTTTTCTAGTGTAATCAGCTATTTATGACAGCCATCCACTACACCTAGATGTTCTGCTAGCTCAGACTTAAGAATCTATGTGACTGATCCATAGGTTCAGCCCTGCTGGTAACCAGCAGGCATATGAATATAAGGCCAAGTGAAGAAAGTTAATTCTTAAATATAATTTTATTTTCTTACGGAAAAGAACTACACATGCACAAAGAAATAATGGAATATATGACTTCCATATTTTGCAGCTAAAACCAATCACAACAAAAATCTGCCCTAAAACCAAAAACACAAACAAGAAAAAAAAATTAAGCACCTAATGCCAGGAAGAGCATGAGAGTTGGGAAGTGAAAACAAACCTGTGGCAAGAAGGGCTACTGGTCACTGGAAGATGTCCAAGTACATCCAAAAAATGCTGTATAAATATATGACAATTTAAGCTCCTAACAATAATTTCTTCAGACCTGCTGAAGCTGCAAACCCTGTCACTGGCTAGTGCAGTTGGTTCTCTTCTCTATACATATTGACAGTTTTCACACCAACTTTCATCTTTCTTTGGAGAGGCTGCCTGATATCTGCAAGGCTATTTTATCTGTAGAAGAAAATAACAGCAACCTGTTCTTGTTTCTTGTCTTCTTTGCTGTGTTACTAGTAGTAGCAAAATCATTTACGACACTGCATATAGTAAATCAGGAGCCTAAAACTTCCTTAAAAAGATGCCAATACCTTAACTGTTTATAGCTAGAAAGGCAATGAAAATAGAAACCCAGTATCAAACTAGCATGTTTATGCAGCCTCCTGTTTTTAGCCAAGTAGTAATGCTATACTGCGACTTTTCCCTAAACCAGATAACTGTAAGGACTGATTTCATTGATGAGTTTAAAAAGGCAGTATTCACTGCTACTCAGGGTCTCCTCCTTGCAGCTGTTGCTGTGATCGGTTGTACTTAATGAAATTTTCTCCCTCTTCCCTCTGAAAACTTAATACCTATAATTTAACATTTAAAACACAGCCTCCGCTTAAACATCTCACCACAACAAAAATGCATATGCCTTGATATAATTTCATTTCTTGTAACAAAATCATTAGATTTATGCAGCAACAACTGAACTGCTCCATACACAGTATATAGTTAAAACTGCACAACTCAAGCCAAAATATGCACAGCTAAAAGGAATGTTACAGGGGGGCCTCTCTTAGTGAACAAAGCAGGCTCAGTTTGGCTCTTTTTCCCTAGCGCTACCACATCCGCACATCGTTAGTTGGAAAATTCCAGATATATGCTGTAATTTTTTGTGCTTTTTTTTTCCCAGTACACTTGAGGCTTTAGTGTCCAGATGCCATTTTCCCCCCCTTATCTGTCCCTGCTAGTTTGGGTCCTTGCCAGTTGTGGTCAACAATTAATACAGCAAAAGAAAAATACAGTACACTCCCTGGCAACTGGCAGAGGCTCACAGGAAATACCAAATAAAAACTTTATTATGTATTGTTTAACTATTTTGTTTGCCTGTGGGCCACCCTGTTGTTGGTGTAATTTAGAAAAGCATGCTCCATCTGGATGATCTGTGCGCAGGCTCATTGTTCCCAGAATCTGTCACGCACAATCACTGCTTCAGCCTGTGGCCCTCTGCAGAAAGAAGCAAAGGCATGGCAGCCCTCCAGCCTGCATTCCTTTTCATTAGACAACTTGTGACCAAATGTTAGAATAGAAGAGTAACCTTTTAATATTCATGTAATTAATTTACTTTCCCCTTTAATTACAAACCTTCACGTGAAAAGAAGAAAATAAAAAGACTTCCCTTCATGATTCTCCTCCCTCCCCCATCCTTTCTATTTGCTTTTTGGGACACGGAAGGTGCTGGGAGCTTCATTATACATAGGTACCAGTACCTCTGTCTATTGAGAGATTCTCATGGTCCTAATACATCTGTGGGTTTTCACTTTAGGCATTAATTGCACTGGTACATGGAATAGATTCTGAATTATGATAAATGGAAAAAATTAAATTCTTTCCCTCTATATGCCCTTGCAGCATCTGCTTCCTTGTCTTAATCAGTGGGGTAATCCATTGAACACAAGGCCATTCTTCTATATTTGAAAATACAATAGACATCTAACTGAAGTTCTCTTTCATAGTAAGGTCAGCATATGACTCAAAATACTGTGTCAGCTGGGATTCTGGCTGTGCAGGCTTAGGTGCACAGGCAGTCCTTTGTCAGTTCTGTCTTCCTGGAAAACAGTGCCATTTTTTTCATCTGAGGTTAGACCAGTGCTGGACTGGCTAATGTGATGCAAAAGTTTACTGCCCACAACTTCAAAAGTGCATTTGATAGCCAGGGAAAGTATCTGATGCTGTAAAGTCCCACCATATGAGTTAATTTCAGCACACTGAACTGGGGCCCTGATTTCTGTGTGCACAGTTTACCTCTTCGTTGCTGCAGACCATTCAAAGGAATCTAGTTGTAGCAGGTTGAAATTCAAGTAAATGAAGCTAAGATAGAAACTGCCTGTCTTCAAGTCACAGTGTTTTAAGTTCTCATTGCCTGATTTTGATTGCACTTTCAATAGGCGAAGAGGACATTAAGGACTCTCAGAAAGCCACTTGGCATATCAAAGGATGGGGGCCCAAAAGCAGTCAAGTTTTCTATATAAGATGGAATGGTTTCTATGGCAACTGAGGAAACGTTACTGAACTTCACTCATTTTTCTCTTATTAAATAGGTGCATTGCCATGGTAAGTCTGCAAGTGATCAACATAGATGTTAGTGGTTTTGATTAGGTCATGCACTAACCTATCATAGGAACAGAAAGTAGCATAAGAGATTTCTGTTGTGCCCATGTGGGCTCAAAGGTAACGTAACAAGTCAGGGTGTTTTAGATGAGGGCAAGACTTAAAAAGCTTCTGGAATGTCTTTTACGTAGCTTTAAAATAGCACTAAGTTGAGTCGGAACGATTCTGCCTTTGAAGCACCTTTAGCAAGGAATAGAACAAAACTGATGTCATTTGTCATATTAATTGCAAATTCAGGGTATAGTATTTCACATATTCACTGGGAAAGAATTTCAGCTATGTGGCAAATTAAACTTCTTGCATATAAAAAAGTAGCATCTTCTGTCCAGAATGAGAAGCAGCAACTGGAAATAAAAGTGAATTCAAACACTCCTTGGCCTAAAGCAACAACAAATTAAAAAAACCTCAACCAAGTAAAATGCAAAAGCAACAAAAAAAATCCCTGTCATTGTATTTAGTATTAGCCTCATTTTCCCTGTCAATGCAATGACTATCCCAGTCTTTTTATGCCTCCTCACTTTCTTTTTGCTCTCTTCTCCTCACTCCTCACAAACTGCTACAGATGTGCCATCAAACATACAATATTTGCTGGAAACAAAGACATTAGGAGCTGTGCTAAGTAGAAGTCAAAGAAAGAGATGGGATGGGCTGTACTGTAGCCAGAATACCACAATTTAAAAACATATTACAGTATATTTATGAGAAGTCATGAGAAGATGAAACAGAGGTCAAGCTCTGACAATGCCAAGTCTTCCTTATTTTCACTTCCTGACCAAATGAAATTGAATATTATCTCAAAAACTCAGTAATTTATGTGACTTTACATTATACTCCTGAGAGGACGAACCCCTGAGAACGAAAAGCAATATGCATAACCACACACAGATGCTTACAAACATCAAAGGATAGTAATAGACTCACATAAAGAAATCCTTCCTCTGAAGATTAGGAGACACTCTTCAAATCCTTGATTAAAATAATTATGTTGGCTACTAAGAGTAATTAATATATTAACTAGGAATTTATCATACTGGAAAAAAAATATTGCTTGGCCATAAATACATAATGTCATAAAATGCCTTCAAAAAGGGCTATGACAATTAGATCTTGATTCAAATTTGTACAGGTCTTAACAATGATGTTCTGTTCCATGATGAGGGAGCCTCAAAGGAATCATCTCTGCTGAGGGAATTATGACAGCAAAAGCTTAACTGTAGACAAGCTCTTTCTTGATGGCAGAACCTAAACGCATAGTTTCTCTGAATGAGCTTAAGACTCACAGGATGGTCCTATAACTTCCCTCATTTTTACAGCCCTTCATCCTCAGTTCCACTGACCAAATGTGGAATCCTTTACAGTGTAAATACTGTCCTGGTGCTGTATCTATACATATACAAACCATGCCATGGGAGATTTCCTGAAGATTGTGCTGGAAGCACGCAGGAAGAGTTCTGTTGAGCTCCTCACTTGGACAAGGAGCCTATACAGACGCAGTAATTGTTGGAAATACCCAAAGCAGTGTTCAGAGCAGGTCATTTCAGTCTTCAAATTAATGTTCAACCAGGATGAAAGGGCTTCTCTTCTCTGTTTTAGCACGTGCTTCACCAGGAATTATTGAGAGATTTCTGCTCATGCCCCTGAATGGGTTCCACAGCCTAAAGGACACGTAGGGAATCTTCAGAAGAAAATGATAGCTACGACAGATATGATTGTTTGCTCAATACTCATGCTGTCTTTTCAGGCTTCTGGGTTTAATTACAACTACTGTTTACTGAGTTATTCATGTTAGTAACCTAATGTAAATCTAATATGAACATCTTCTCAAGGTACAGGGTAAAAGCTTCTCTGCTATGATGATCTGACTAGCAACACTGAAAAATAAAATTAAGACCAGGATATAAACTTTATTGAAGTCTTAACTCACTTCAATTTCACAGAGAGCAGCAAGTGCACAGAGAGCCTATTTCAATGCGTATTAAATACAAAATGCATGGTTCCCTTCACCTTCATCTGTTCCTCGGGATAAAGTAAAAAAAATGCCTTCCATTTTTTCATACTAATTATCTGTGTACTGTAGCCTACTACCGCTACTTGTGAGGTTATTGAAGGTATACAGGGAAAAAAAAAATCTCTTAGATTTTTAATATGACTTAAAAAGCTTCAGGTTATTTTGCATATTTTTGAACGTATATGCCTATGATATGGGAATATGTTCATAGGTCTCTTATTAAGAAAAAATAAAATCATCCCTTGGTGTGAAAAATAAGAAGAAAAACTTACTAGTGGAGCACCCAGGAGGAAGAGTGACACAATGAACAAAGTGGTATGGAATACTCAACATAAATACGAATTGCCATCCACTTATCATGAACATTGTTATTTCTAGTCAGGCTAATAGCTTCCTCAATTCAGTATGAATCTAAGAGGTTTTGGAAAGATTTATGCATGTTACTTGCTAATAGTGTGACAGTCAGATTACACTTGTGGTGCATCAAGTACAGGAAAGTAAGTTCTGCGTAAGCATCATAGTTTCCCCCTCAGACAACTTGGTATTTGCACACTATCCTGCACATTAACGATGTAGAGAAAGGTAAATAATAGGTCCTTAATCCCTTCCTGGTGAATCCATTCTTGATAATAAAACTTATTTAAAAAGGTATCATTGGCCTGTAAATTCTAAGCACAGCTGTAGTTTTTGTCCTTGCTTTTTTGTGAGTTAGTGGTAATGTCCAAGACTACAGAAGGGGATAAATCTGTGCATACATTCAGAGTTAGCAGCGAGAGCTCCCACTTTCAGAACCGGATGGTTCGATACTGGAGCAGTGCAGTAGTCCATCTGTCACATATGACTATACATAGAAAATGCACAGAGCCTTCTCACAGCAGGGTGGGAACTCCACCCCCTTTAGGGCCTCAAGAAATCTCTGCAGGATAAATACATAGCTGATGTAGTAAACACGAAGTAGAGCGAGACAGAATTCAGGAAACTCAGGCTAAGCTCAGAAGATGTTTACATTGACTATAAAAATCTGAAAATGGTGTTTACACTGAGAGAGACTTTCTTCTTTTCTGGCCTAATACAGATTCTTTATCCAAACTTGTCAAACCCTAATGTACTCACTTTCTGATTTTTAATCTGAACATTCCTGACACATATTTTTTTCTTTGATTCACTTGTTTTATGTAATGCTGCTTTTTAAACAGTTGCATCTATTGATATTGATGTTGAATTTAATTTTATAACACAGAAATGTACCATTTCAGTAATTCTGCAGTTACAGATGTATTTTCATTTTTATGCATCAATGACTGCTGTGTTAGTGGATCTCAACTGGCTGCTATAGTTTTTAAATGATGTACCCAAAGTATTATTCAAGAATGTCTTCCAATGTTATTTCATATTCTTGAACTGTTGTAAGATTTTTCATTCACTCTTGCATGAAAAAATGCATCACCTGCAAGGCCTTGATAATTTTAATGGGTTATTTTGATGCTGTTAACACTAGAGAAGAAAAAAAAAAAAAAAAAAAAAAGAGGTTGTATTCTACAAAGTACCTGTGAGAATTCTGTGGCCAAGGCTCGTGAAATGAGTATCTTTATATCAGTGGCACTTACATCATTTCAGAAGGTCACTGCAGTTCTCTGTATACTCCACTCCTGTAAAGCAGCCTGAATATTTGTTCAGAGCAAGTATCTGTGTTTTTCAAATAGAATGTGAATAGAATGAGATCCAGGCCACAGTGAAGTTACAGGGATGTTTTCCACTGAATGCCCTGAAGCTAGGTTTTCATATCATGGACATTCAGTAACAGCATGGCGGCTCACCATAAACTGAATTTGAAGCTAAACCCAAAATGGAGTAATTTTATTTTTTCCTCTTCATTTGTATCAAAGGATTTTTGCCAGCCAAGTGACTAAACCTGAAGATACCAAGCTTCATGTTTATAACTTAGCTCATACTATAAACTCAGTTTTACTATAAGCTCATGTTTTTTACATTTTCAGATATTGAGGGTAAGACAAATGGCCTTGATTTCTGTTGAAAATTAGACACTGATCCCATATATGACTTGACTTTATCTGGCTATAGTATAGGACACTGACTGCTTTTAATGCGTTGAAATTATGGTTCGAACCATGTTTAGAGCTCATGGTTCCCACAACCCAGAGAAGTCCACATTTAAATAACAGTTTCTTTTTCGCTTTGTTCCATCTACGTATTTATTTCTCTAGAAAATCTAGTTGCATTTTTTATAAACTGTTTTGTTGTTTTTTCGGTTTGTTTGGGTTTTTTTTTTCACAGACTGGTGAAAACTAGTTTTCTGGAACTAGGTTATGCACAGCCTTTGGTCCATTTAACAAGGTCAGACTGTTTATTCTTGACCAAATTCTTTCCCACTGTAAAAAGGTACTTTTAAAGGCCACATTCCAAAACCAGTGCCAGTAAGTCACTGAAGCATATTTTCCCACAAGAACTGATACCGTGCACAGGCCCCTCCTTATTTAATTCTTCTGGTCTTTAAATTACATAAGGTGCAGGATATCCTTAGTGTCACAAATCACTTAGATCTATCCATAACTTAGTACCACTGAATCTACACAGTGCCAGCTGTGTCTTTATTAACTTAAATAGTACCTTTCATTTCGAAGCAACAGTGCCTGAGTAGCATCAGACAGCAAGAAACAAAAGGACAATTAAGTATAAAATTTAAATCTAAGACAAATCAAAACCAAAGTATTAACTGTTGATTTAAAGACATAACCTCTTATTTGCCTTATAAATTGGCTTAGTTTGATGAAGCCAGGGTGATTTATACCAGCTGAAATATGTGGCTATCATGATTTACTTCAATAGCCATAAGAAAATACAAACCAATAAAGCACTCCCAATTTTTAAGCTTGGTTTACAAGCTGGTTTTCATCTTGGGAAACCAGACTATAAATATGTAAACAAAACTAAGGAAAATCCCATTTCATTAAAAAGATACATATCTACCCCACTCCTCTCTGTTTAGATGTTATACTGAACATGCTTAGAGATATATTGTTTTCTTAATGTAACGTGGCAGCCAGATCAATCCAACACACTAAACTGCACACCAAGGTGTTCAAATTTTCCAGCAATCATCTTCTGCATTTTAAGAATCACTTGACTGGTTCTGTTCTTGCAAATGCAATACAAAGCAGAACATGTAAGAATCAGCGAAAAATGTATATCCAAAAAAAGCAGGGCTAAAAAGCATCAGTAAATCTTTTTCTGAGACGTACTGTCATTGAAATCACAGTACCACTGATGAAAGCATATTCTTTGAAGTGATCAATTTGCAAGGTTGCCAGAACTGCTCTGCCTCTAAGAACATAAGAAATACATATTACTCTTGTGAATATTAGAAAAATTTACTCAAGTACTCACACTAAAGCTGTTTAAAAATACAGAATAGTCAGGAAAAGTGTGTTTGATTATATTTTGATTGCAACAGAACTGAAAAAGTACCTCTCCTTCCCCCAAATATAAAAATACTCAAAGGCTCTCCTGTTGCTTCAGCGGAATTTCAAAAACTTCAGCATGACTCTATGTGCTCTACATGAAATCCATGCCATGCTCCTTTCTTGCCCTTAAAGAACACAGTCATTGCACTGTTCAACAGAAAGCACTTTGAAAAAAAACTCAGAAACAACCGGGTTTCCACAAATGGTCTTCCCATCTAACTCCCCCCACCCGACCTACTTGTTTTCCACACTTTGCAGTGAACTCCTTAAAAGAGCTAAAATTTTTGTTCACCACCACCTAAGAATTGCCAGGCTTTATGCCAGAGTGAACTAAACAGCTAGTTCGCTTGCTCCATGAAGCCAGTCAGTAGAAGTGGTACTATCACAAAATAGCACTTAGTTTGCATCTATCTCAATGCTATTGATATTCCAAGTGAATTAAAAAATACTACTTAATTATTCTCTGAAAATCATTGCCGTAAGTGGTATTACAAGATATTCAAACCAGAGAAAGTCTTTACTGATTTACAGTACTACAAAAGATGATATATATTGGCAGCTCCCAACAGCTTTCATTTTCAAGTTGATACCTTACTTTTATGGGTAGTAAGAGTCCCACAGGCTTTGGCCTTCCTACTGATGTGTGTGACTTATGCGTGTGTACATATTTGCACACTGCTTCCCATTGCCTCTTTCACTCTCACAGGTATCTTCTCAAACACCACTGGCTCTTCTGCATTTCCATTCAGATCTCAGTCAAACCTGCTCACCCACATAGCTTAGATTCCTAGCTGGCCCTGCATGTGTTGTGTATTTTGGGTGGTGGTTATTATTATTTCAGCTATATATTCCAGACAAATGCTTAATTGTTTTTACAGATTTATCTGAAATGTACCACTGCTATTACACTTCAATTACACCTCATTTCACCAGGAGCTGTCTCAGCTTTGCCCATATCTTGATGGAATCCTTGATAGTAATGTTCTTTATGACTCACCAAGAGCCCAAAATAATGGTATCAGGATAGGCTCGGTGTGGATTCAACTCAGTTGACTTCAGATCTAAATAACATGTATATATTCACAAGGGTAATTCTCGCCCTTGATGGTCAGTGGAAAGAACTGGGTACTTTTAGAGTCTGATTCATCTGACCTATGTTAACTGTCTTCTTTAAGTTGAGATAACAAACTCTTTGCTTCACTGATTAGGAGATCTCTTTTGGTTACTACGAGGCTACTTATTCAGCAGAATTGCTTAGTTAGATGTCTACACTTGGTCAGATACATCTCATACAGAGTATTTTTATGTCAGGAGATATTCATACAGCCTTACAAGTCACCTTATAGTTTTTCCTCCCTTGTCAAATTTTCTTTCAACTATTTCTCAGGTATTGCCAAGGAATGTTTTTTGCTTTTAATAATAATAGGTTGTCTGGGACACAGGGACACACCTTGATAGTTTTATCCTAATCGGGAATTTATCAGTACTATAGTTCTTTCAACTTTCTTTTGGCAACATGTATATATATTTGATAGGTGCTCAGTGGGCATTAGCTGGACAATACTGTGGGATATATCTAGTGATTTCCTATTCACCACACCACTCACTCAGGTCAACACTGAACAGTAGTTTCTTCAGTACTGATTTTTACCCTCTAATTTCTCCTAACCCCCTGGGACAGTATCAACTCCCCCCACCCCCACCCCCCCTTTCTTAAAAGCTTTGGCACATGATATAAATCACTGAGCATTTTTCATTTATGAGAGGATATCATCAGTTTTTCCTCAGAAAGATGTGAGCTCTTTCAAATTAGGACAGTTTCTGCATTGACCAAGTGGTCAAACTCTCTCATTCCTGGCAGAAAAACGTTTCCTGCAGATCCATGCAGTGTGCATGACGTAAATGTGTACCATTAGCTCATAACTAGACATAATGAATGCTGAGGCACAGTATAGCTTTCCTGATGCGGTGAAACACAATGTTCTGTACAGGTGGGTGGCTGTGGAGCTGACAGATCTGTACAGCTGCAAAATTCTTTTCTTTAGTGGAAACTCGCCTATTCACAGACTGTGTGCAAGGCAGAAGACCTTGTTTGGAAGCAACTCACTATCCACTAGACCACCACTAGTGATCCATGCTTTCTCCTGTTAGGCAGAACAGAATATATGTCTTTTCAGATAGTCTCTGCTAGGAATAAAGCTGTTTATGCCAATCCACCTGACCTGCTGAAAGCTGTTTCCATTCAGGATGGAGCTCATGAAGTGCACCTCTTTGATAAAGCAGATGTCCTGGGTTTAGCAGTAGCATCATATAAGTGCACATGAAATCTTAAAGGGGCAAATACAGAGATATGGAACTGGAAATGGGCTTCCTCAAGTAATCAAGATTTCTCACTGCATCACAGAAATTCATCAAGCTCTCTCTCAGTTGTATTTCTTGCCTGCACTGGTCCTCCTGCTGTAGGCTGCTTCAGAATTACAGGTTGTCCTCAATATCCTGTCCAAGTTATTTAAGTGAGTTTAAGCCAACTAGCTCTCATGCCACCATTTTTTTTTTTTTAACTCTTGTTCTTCCTCTCTGGCTCCTTCCTGGTGTTTTTAGGTATCACTTGTATCTACTCTCATGATTCATTTTATTAAATTAAGTCAGGTTCTTCTTGCTTCACAGAAAATATTGTCTCCCCTTCCCCAATCACTAGACAGAAATCTGAACTTCCCTACGTGTGTTCCTGCCCCAAATCATCTCTCAACCACAGGGAAACCGAATAGCTCACAGTATTGTAGATAAGGCCTGATCAAGTAGTTGTGGCATCACTATTTTCCTATTTCTAATAAAATATCCTAAATGGAAAAGTCTAGATTTCCATTAGCTCTTTTCATGCATCTAAGCAGTGACTCAAAGCCTGCCTGTGATCTCTGCAGCTTGTTACCAACTATTTGTAAGATCCCCAAAACCGAGGAATTCGCCTTGTAGCTCAATAATTCTTTTAGCATAACATATTTTCCTCTGGACTTATCCATTTAATTCTAGAAGATGGGAAGTCTAGAGCAACCTAGTTTAATTCATTGGTATCTTATAATTTACTGAAATCTGGATAATCTATACTTTCACTGTTTTACCAAATGAATTATCTTTTCACATTTTGCAGAAAGAAATGTATACAGCAATATGGAACTGATTCCTCTAATGCAGGGAGCCAGCTACAAGGCCCTGGCCATCTGCTACCATTCAGCATATAATAACAAAGAATATAACAGAGTTAAATTAAGAATGGGAAATTGAAGGCTGGACATCAAGAAAACCTTCTGAGAGTGATTATATAGAGGTTTTGGAACAGGCTCCCATGGGAATGGAATCCCTATTTCTTGGCACATTTAAAGTTAACATGGGCAAAACATTAGAAATGACATAACAGAGAACAATCCTGCCTGATTCATAAAAGGATTGGACAATTTCATGTCTCTTCTGCTTTTGAGCTCTAGAATTCCAGGCCAGCAGCACTGAACAAGTATTAAGTATTGTTAGGCTAAGAGACATTTCCTTGGCTGTACCTGCACAAGGAAATTTTCAGTTAGAGATACCCTCTACAGCACAACTTTGGCCAGCGAGCAGAGAAAATTTACGGATGCTTCCCTGCCACTACAAAAACATGTCAACAACTCATTTTTATTATATATTAAGCCCTAAGAGCATTTCCGTCAGCAACGCATTGGCACCTGCCTTCACTCTGGAATAGCATGAGCTCCAGGGAGAGTATGCTGTTTTCTCTGCTCCTCTTCCTTTCACTGCCTCAAATTCAAGTACCATACAGGCCCATGCCTGCTTATTTTGTGTGCTCTGATATGAGCATAACCTCAGGCTGCATTTTAGTGTTTCAGGATGGTCTGAAATTATGTGGGAACGGTTTTGTAAATACACAGGGAGAGACCTTGTCAAACAATCAAATTGTTTTTACAATCCAGCCCACTCAAACTATCTCTGGGAGATGTAAAAACAGACCAGCTTAAATCAACAGAAAAATAGTACAAAAAAGATGTAAATCACTGGGTGGGGGACACGCACTACATATTTTTATATCTGAAAACAGAAGACAGAAGTACAGTCACACAATAGCAGGATACTCGTTTATAGTATAGAAAAAATACACATTAGTAATTTTCTACCTTTCCCCCTTTCTTAACCTCCTCCACCATCCTTTTAGTAGATTAAGCACAGCTTGTTCTTTATAAATTCAGGTCTTCTGCATCCTAACACACATTCACCAGATATTTGTATGAAAACTGTAAGCCAGTACTGTACCACTAACTGTATCTACTGTATCTTCCTAAGTAAAAGAGAACGAAAATAAAGAGAAAAGGAAAAAAACCCCCACATTTCATTTTATCTTCACATCAACATTTGAAGGCCTATTTGCCGAGTGTACATTTTCTTGCACCAATGGAAATGTACTGCTGCAAAATAGTACCAAATTTTACCCAGAGGTGAAAAGGGAATGACTCACAGTGATCCAGATACAATCTCCAGCACTGGAAATCACTACATTTCTGATTGCTGAAAGCTGGCTCTTACTCCCCTTCTTAAGCATCCTCTGTTGGTTGTTATCCTTTGATAGTGCACACAACCAACCTTTGGTCCAGCCCAGCAGAAACTTTCTTTGTTCTGACAGAATCTGTGCTCAAAATTGTACCTTTTGACCACTTTTCTACCAGCAAAAGATAAATTTATTCTGCGAGGTTGCACTGGTGCAGCTGCAGGGCTGCAAAACATGATCAGCTCACTGCAGACACACTCTGTCATCACATGATACATACATACTGTAATGTTTGTAGCTCTGAAAAGGAGCTTTCTGGCACAGAAAATATTCTTATGAGGAGCCAGTTTGCTTGTTTACTGTGAAAAAATTTACTTTCTTTGATAGATTAAAAGATAGACTTTTTATGGTTCATGATAAACCTGGGCCTGAATCAGAGCAGAGGGCTGCATTCCCTGCATTCCTGACAGGTCTCCAGGGTGAGTTGTGGCATCAGCTGCGGAAGAACAGCACAGAGCCCTGAACCCAGTCCTTGGCAGTAAGGGGCTAAGAAATACTTCAAACATTGATACAGATACTCTCAGAAGTTTTGTTAAAGTCGGATAAGTAGATAAGACTTAAATGAACCAGCAACTGGCTCATCTGACATCTTTGAAACAGTATAAGTCAGCATCAGCTGCAAGGTTTTGAAAAACATTTCCGCCTTTTTGTTAGTTTAGTTATTCGAGTCCTTAGCTGAAGACTTTGGATGTGGTTTCATAACTGACTCCAACAAATCTAAGACAGTGGTGTCTGTGGAGTGGATGACCCCACCTTTCTGCTTAGCCTCCCTTGTGCGTCAGTGCGTTTAACTCATGTAGCTGCGCAGTGATGTGCATCTACTAATCCACCTGGAAATGAATAACTACTTTTTATGGGGCTCATTTTCAGTCAGACTGCAAGGGTGCGACCACCAATGCCAATGCAAGAAGGGAAGTGATGTGAGTGTGGTCAAAAACAGGGCCATCATTTCAGCCACAAGAGGAACGTTGCATCTACTTACACTGACTGTGAAATGGCACTCTTAGAATATTATCTCTAGGATGTGTTCCTAAAAATAACAACCTTGCCATAAATCCTCCAGCTAGTACTACTCTTCCAGACAAGTCTTACAAACTTTAAAGTTTCTTAAGATGGCAACAAATACTGTCAGTTTTGAAAATTATCTTACACAATCATAATGCAGATGAATAAAAGAAACTTCTAGTTTGCTAAGCTTCTCCATGTGTATTTCTGTATTGCCCTATGATATTGCGACATTGAGCAATCTGGTTTTTCGTTGCTATTTTCATGAAAATGTGAGCCCTCTTAGTGAACATATGATGAGTGAAGTCAACATAAATATACATTAAAATGGTTTTAGTCAGCTGCAGACTTTACCGTCAATGTGCTAATAATGATTTTTGTTCTTAAGATGACTCCGTAGATAAATTACTTATTTTATGTGATAGAAATAACTTTCTTATAGAGTGTATGGGAGGAAACAGTAAAGATTCCTACAGCTATCCAGATGTCAAAATATCAGAGAAATTCACTCATTTCACAAAGCCAGATACATGGACTTTTTTGCAGAACTCTGTTAGTAGGCAAGACAGATTTTGCTTAAATAAGCCAACCAGTTTAATCATACTGCATTCCTAAATAGCCACAACGTTTCAGCAACAGCACTGACAAGCTCACCAACACATTTGATCTTCTGGATGTCTGTCTGTGACTCATTTTCCTTTTCAGGGACATTTGGGTGGACTGGAGCAATGCACCATGAAGAAAGAACTGGAGACTGGGTCTCAGATCTAATGTGATGGGCTTCCTCACAAGAGTGAGGACTCAGTGCATACCAAACCAATGTCACTTCCAACTATCAGAGGGAGGAAGACGCATGCTCTAATCAAATTATGTATGAAATAAATTCTAGTGTCACTGTTCTAATTCCATTAGGGTGCTCTTTAATGCAGTCCAGATTTTGACTTTGATTCACCAGAGGCATGTGCTTCACTAATTTCCATAGGTCTACTCCTATGCTTGTTATTAACTGCAAGCTTTAAACAGATTACTGAATCAGGTCCACTTTGGGATAGCCAATGCATCTCAGGTTAAAAGTGTGCCGCAACAGACAGAAGGTCTGCTGGAACATACCCAACACAGGAATGGACTCTGCAGGATGAATTACATACAAATAAACATATGGATTTTTGAAAGCAGAGCATCAGCAAGAAGTGGCCATAAAAATGTGGGGGAAAACCCCCAAATCAAGGCAAAGAAAAAAGAAAGTTGACTGTGCTCTCAACTATTGTATTAGCTCAGATGAGAGTTTACATTCACATTATCTACTAATAGGTGGCATTTATTAGAAAATGACAATGAAACAGCGGACAGAAAACAGGAAAGTGCTCATTCCTTTTTGGAAGAGGGTATTTCTATATTTTTTTGTTGTTGTTTTTGTTGCTGTAACTAATTTATACATTTATTTTTACAAAGCAAACCCAGTTAGTGAAAATTATTTTATGCTCCCTTGCTACTATACCAACAAAATGAAATCCAAGTTACTGCATGATGTGACATGTAAACCATTTGTGCTCAAGTGACTGCCAGAAATGGATGGAAAGATTTTATCCTGAAGAAATACTCAAATAAAATGCTAGCATAATATAAAATTATTCACTGATGGCAACTGCACAAATATTTTGTGTCTTCTCTTTTTAATCATCAATTTAGCTGAGGCTAGTATTGAACAATGTAAAGCATCAGCAAAGAAAATGATGTTTTCCTTTCAGTAAATATGAAAACAAGTGATTTTTTTAAAGAAGGAAGACACAAAACACTTTTGCTTGCACTTCATGGGAAAAAGACCATCAGCAGCACTGCCATCTAAGGTAAAGCACACATGTTTTCAAAGAAAGTATTATGAGAGTGTGACAAGCACTAACAGTTTCACTCAGATCCTGATGCAGGTCAGGTTTAAAAGCTGGACAGCCTCAGCTCCACCTAGATGCTGTGATCACAACTGCGTGCGTTTATCTCATTTAGCACTTTCTTGCGCCATGATTCAGTTCCATTTCCTTTCTTCAAGGTAGTTAGAAGTCAACAAAAATAGATTTTTCTATTGCTTTTTCTTTCTATTGCTCTTGCTTTTTCACAATCTAACTTCAGATTTTCCAGACAGCCACTTGCTCCTTTACTCACAGAAAGTTAGAACTGAGTGCCCATTTTTCTGCATCAGGAAGAAAAGTGACAGTTCATTAGCTTTTGCTCTCAAACTCTAAAATTACAGTCACATCAATCCACCTCCTCTGTCCTATGGAACTGCTCTGTTATCACAAAGCCTATTCAAAATTTCCCCAAGGGCCAAGACCAACACTTGAAAAAGAGCCTAACTTTGTATGAAACCAAAACCGTGCCCCATTACCCAGCATCTGAGACACCCCTGCCTGACCTCCTTCTTTCTAGTGCTGTTATTTCAGGCCTGTATCAGTTCTCAGTCTCACGAACGGCTGGGAGTAGTGCTCTCCACCCTGCCCCCCCAAGCCCACGTAACATTAGTTTGAATCTTTCATTCATTCACTGACAGAAATATCGAGAGGTTTCTTTAAATGATAGCAATAGTCCCAGATGACTGATCTGCCAGAAGGATTCTTTAGCACTGTGAAATAAATGGCTATCAGAGAGAGACTGCTTTGAAGTTACCATTTGCAGTGCCCAGAGAACTTGGGTTGAATCAGTTTTTACTGCATTATTTTCATGGCAAGCTCTTTTTGTCCCATCTGAAGGGTTTCTTTGTGAGCAATGAATGAGGGTGCATCTTGGGAATGATCTGATACTTCAAAAGATAATTCTTGTAGTTTATCTTGCAGTAAGCTTCTCTTCTGAAGGAAATGCTGCAGAGCCCTTGTACTGATCACAATGATAGCGCATGCAATGTGCCTTTTATCACTGGACTGTCTGCACTATCACTTTTCAGTGTAACTCAGAAGCAAATCCTTGCAAACTAGGATTTAAACTGACACATACGGAGATATATGCTGTCTTTTATAATGAAACATTTTTTTCTGCATACACTTCAACTGCTCCAGCTGAAGTCAATGAAAGCTTGCACACTGCCTGGCAAAGAACTGCAGTTTAGACTATTTTGGGGACAGCAAAATTGAGAATATGTTTAAGAAACTGAAGTTTTTTGGGTTTTTTAAAAGTTTGGTATCCTGTATTGAGTTTAATGGAGGGGAGAAAAAAGAAAAAATTGCACACGAAAGCAGCTAGCCAAAGGTAAAAGTTACATTCAGAAAAGGAAAACTGATGCCCTGTGTCAGCTAATACACATTTACACATTTAGTAAAAGATCCTAACCAGCACTCAGCCTGTATGAGCAATGAAGACTGACATTTAAAACCACACCATGTTATCACATTGTAAGCAACACTTGCCTACAGGTTTCGGTGTACTGAGAAAAAAGCTGATTTTGAAGGTGTTAAAGACTAAATGCTTTAAAACAGATAGATTTTTAACTCAAAAAAGCCATGGTCATAGCTTTTTTTTTCTGTTAATAAAATAATGATAAACTAAGCTCTAAGTGTGTGAAAGCCATTATTGACGCCTATGCTCATATAATTTATTTGTCATTGGTCACAGAATAATTCAATTATTTTAATATGCTTTAGCATAGCTGCAATGACAGTTGCATGCTTGTATGAACACGGTCCAGACTTGCATGTGGACAGTCCCTTAGTCTGAACAACTTGTCCATAGCAGCATCAAGGGTACTAACTAGTGGGTTTTGAAGCATGATTTCTAGCATGCAAGTATTAAATACTTGAAAAATTGCAGAGCAATTCTGGCAGTGTTCTCTTACAAGCAGGTCTTGGTACATTTTTGCCTCAGTAGATGCACTTTATTTCTGGGTCTTTTGACCTTCCTTCTGATGCAGGCTACATGATCCTGGACAGACTCCTGCTCAGTTCTTAGATATTTTTTCCTCATTTTATGCAGAACTTCTGAAAAAGTGCCCCACTGGAAGCTATACAACACTGCAGATTTAGCTTAAAGAATTTTATGGATCAAGAGAAACACTCACTGAAGCTGTTACAGAGCGATAAACGGGAAATGAAAAATTGCAGCAATTCAGGAACAGCTTTTCTCTATTTTCTTCAAAGCTCTGTTTTGAGTTACAAAATGATCAATAATGAATGATCTCAGCAAAAAGAACCTTTTGGCTTTGGATTAGGCTGCATCCTACAGGCAATGAAAAAACCCAGCCCCAAAATACAAGTCTGCATATGATTTATGTGACAATGATACATTCCTGTGTTTAGCAAGATGATGATATAATTTGCCGTTGCTTCCTGCTTTCATTCACCCTGAAGCCAGAACCCAGGCTGTCACAGTTATGTCACACAATGATGGGAAGACACTTACAGTAACAAATAATAATAATGGAAGACCAGGTTGGACATAGCCAAGGTCTAGGGTGAGGCACCCCTGCTCATGGTGGGGCAGCTGGAACTAGATGATCTTAAGGTCCTTTCCAACCCAACCCATTCTATGATTTTATACTGTGAGCCAGCCTGATTTCTACAAGACAATGTAAAACACGAAGTGGGCTCCTTTCAGTTTCTTTTCTCAGTAGTTCTCCCTTTTGTCTTTACCGTAAGTGATACTGCAAAAGTAGTTATGATACTCAAAATAGGAAATGTAAACGAAAAAGTTCTTGAGAGAGCAAAATCAAATGACACCCAACACACATGCAGCATGGCTACTCTTCAGTACACGTCAGAGATGCTGTGGCAAGCAAAGAGCAGCTGATTCTGGGGCCAAGGCCAGCAAGTGTGGAAACGGTGTCAAAAAGCGAGAAGCTGGCAGGGCTTCTGCACCAGCATTAAGGCAGGAGAGGGCCAGACCTTCTGGGAATGAGCTCATATACAAGCCAAGGACAACCAGGAGAACTACTGGGAGAAGGGCAACAGTGGCAGGGGGCCTAGTGATACTGGAGGTGCTCTTTAACAACTGCCTTGGGAAATAGCTGCCTACAGCACAGCACTATTTGAAATCATCCAGTAACATATGGGAGCAAGCATCAAACCTATATTCACAGAGGTGGAATATCAGATGCATGACAGTGTGGCATTTTCATGTATATCTGTACATTTTTTCAGGCAAGATACTTGGGGATCAGCAAGACTTTTATCTTAAAATAAATGGATACTTCAGAAACTTTCACCCTACCTGTCTGTTTTAATATGCAAAAAATGTCAGTACCACGACAGAAGCTAGACTCACGGCATTTCTGAAAACTAGCACGTCCCTATCCTTCGGTAATTAAGTAATGATTTAATTTAGAACCAGTAATCAGTAATTAATTACTTGTACGAAGTAATCACCAGAACTTCAATGCTCTCTGGAAAGCAACTGTGTTTAGAGACACAAATAACTTCAGTTGTGAGATAATTTTAGAAGCATCATTATAATATGGGATAAAAAGCCGGGAACATAAAAAGTAAAGCACACTGGTGCATTAAATGAAAAATAAAAGCCTCAAGAAACTCACCACTGATGTTAGAGCCATCTGAAAACTGTAGATTCGTGCAAGGCCAAAGTCAGCTAACTTTATCTGCCCACTGCTGGTTACAAGGATATTTTGGGGTTTCAGGTCCCGATGCACCACACGATGTGAATGAAGAAAATCCAGTCCCCGAAACAGCTGAAGCATCATATCCTAAATATAAAGAAGAATTCAATATGTAAATATCAAGACAAGGTTTCAATCAATCAAACTACTTGTCATAATCTGGAAAACTAATTTAATAAATATTGACTTAAATATGTGCATAGGAGATAAAAACAGTTATTAATATAAAATGGTCAGGATGTTGCTAGAACCAGCTGACATCAACAGATGTCCTTATCAAGTTAATGTATTGTTTCTAGTTGAATTACTTGAGGTTGATTGATAGAAGCATAAAGGCTGGTCAACATACTTAAAAGAAATAGCAAAAGCATGTCTGTAAATCCTGGGACAACTTCAGAAGTATGCTGTCCAAGTAAGAAGTATAGACACCAGCCTTTTGCTCTTAACTTTAAACCACACACCACTTTGCGTCTCATAAGTTTATGTTTTATTCTACCAGAGCAAAGTGAAATTTTATCATTCACTTCAGAGGTACAGGATCTGTTTTGATTAGAAAAGCTTTTTAAATGACAAATTTGTCAGGGCTTAATGTTACAGACGGAAAAAGTTTACTTGGCAAAACTTGTTGTATAGAATATACTGAATAGGACAGAAAGTACCTAAAGATCAAAGTTTAGCACTAAATCATTGTAATAATAACAGTTATTAAGTAACAGTTCTCATTTTTTTTCTGTTTTGTTATAGTGATGCAATCTTCTATGACATTTCCACAGCTGAAGAAATTATTTCACCTGTACTCATGTGTTCACATTAATCTTAGTAACATGAAAAGAATGAACCAACAGGATCAAAACTAAATACTAGAAATCCCCCTGAATTCTAAACTAGAAGGATACTGTCAACTTGAAAATTATATTTGCAAAACACGCAGTTACATGAAGATGCTGCAACAAGTAAGAAACAAAAGGGATAAAGAAAAAAGTTATTTTCTGTATGCACTTGAATTCAGTTCATGAAACTCCAGCTCGGTGTTTGCCAGTGACATATGCCCTTTCTGCAAGCCATGCAGCAGGGTGTCTGCCAATCCTGTAATTAGCAACCAAAATGATTTTGGAGAGGTGGATGGCACGAAACATGAGAAAAGGGAAGATGGATAAATTGAAGTTGGTGGCCTTTGTTCTTCTCTACGGACTTGGACACGTTTCAAGTAAACGTCAAGGCATACTATAAAAAGGAATGATATCTGGAAATGGGTTTAAAAGTACCTCAAAATATTCAACTTGATAATATTGCTTTAGCTGGATACACTTCACAGACATCACTATATAATTTAACACAAAATTAGCGCTTTCATGTAAATGTTTCCCGATATGTCTATCAGAAGTATTATAAAATGCATAGCTATTAGGGCTGGAAACTCAAATCTGATTTTTAATAAAACATGACACATGAAAAAACAAAGGCAAAATGAAAAATAATTTAGCACATGAAAAACAATGAGGTGCTTGGTGACAGCCAATATGGTTTCACTAAGAAGAAATCCTGCCTGACCTATCTGGTGGCCTTCTATGATAGGGCTACGGAACTGATGGACAGGGGTAGAGCAGTTGACGTCATCTACCTGGACCTGTGCAAAGCGTTTGACACTGTCCCACACAACATCCTTGTCTCTAAATTGGAGAGACATCAATTTGATAGGTGGACCACTCGGTGGA